>JBBMEF010000008.1:10101966-10124507 GCA_037832685.1 Sicyos baderoa | reverse complement strand
GTCTTTCAGAAAGACGCGACAAAAAAAAAAAGGTCGTCGCGTCTCTCCGAAAGACGCGACGACCCCGATTTGCAAATATTTTGAGTCCGAACCCCAAATAGCAATATGTTTGGGGTCCGGACCCCTGCATGCCATTTTTCCTCTTTGGACACTGCCTTTTGTTGTACTATTTATTATTTAGTTGATTTTTTTTAATGCTTCTCACTTAAGAATTGCATTCTCTTTATTTTGGTGTTCTTGTAGAGTTCATAAACCTTGTATCGTCCGAATCTAATGAAGTTTGTAGCAAAGAAGATAAAAGAACAATTGCACCTGAGCACGTGCTCAAGGCTCTTGAGGTAAACTATTCAAGTTTCCTTCATATTCTGTATAATATAGGCTTATATGTGTTACTGGTTTCTATCTTTTTAGTAATGCATGCTGTCTTTTTTTTTCCACCCAACCAGCACCATGAAATTCAGATTTTCCAATCTGTAGGAGTTTATTTCACATCTGCTTAATGCAGTTATGCGCCTACAGTACAAATCTCAAAATAAATTAATGGTCTTCAGGGGAACTAGAATTTCAATTCCCTATCTACACCTTGGTCCTAGCCTAAAAAGTATTGTCCTATCATATGCTCCTTTTTCTGTTAATTGATGCTGCCCATCATGGAATCATTTAGACACGTCTTTTTTTTAATCACTGCTCGTATCGCTCTATCTTAATCTAGAAATATTTTTAGCCCATAATTTATTTTGAATGTACTCCGCCCTCTTATATAGTTTTTTTTTATAGGAAACACAAACTATCATTGATGGTTGAAACTTATATAGTTAACCTTTGGATCAAGCATTAAGAAGTTCTCGCAGAAAATCTTACTTTCCTATTACATAGAAATGGAGGATAGATAAATTACAATATTTGTGAACAATTTCGTAGAGTTTGATTGTACATCAGAACACTAGTGGTGACATCCCTCCTTTTTTCAGATGGAGTAGCGTCTGTGGATTGTGTTAATAACTTTTTCATTCTCGCGTTTGAAGAAGAGTGTTTTGCATATTTTGCTTGGGTACTTCTATTTTATGTCTGCTCTTGGACTGACACGTATGATTATATGTATAATCAGGTGCTTGGTTTTAGTGAATACATTGAGGAAGTTTATGCTGCATATGAACAACACAGGCTCGAAACTATGGTAATGCTTTATAATAGAAATTTTCTGTGGGGTCTAGATAAAAAGAAAAGGTCTAGATAATCAGCATCTATTTTAATTTGTATTCCTTGAAAATTCTTGTCCATCATTCTTATGACTAGAAATATATGATCATAAATTTTGTTATGACTTAAATATGAGCCTGTGTCTCAAGATAACTAGAAGCACTGACATTTTTCTTTTCTCTCTATCGAGAAAATTTACCAGCAGGACTCCTTGAAAGGTGGAAAGTGGAGCAACGGAGCCGAGATGACCGAAGAAGAAGCTTTGGCCGAGCAGCAAAGAATGTTTGCAGAGGCACGCGCAAGAATGAATGGCAGTAACACTGCTCCGAAGCAACCGGAGCCTGAGCAAAGTTTAGAGAGCTAATTTTAGGATATTTATTTTCTTCAACCGTAGGCAAGATTCCTTGACCCTTCCATTTGTGCCTCAAATATGCCTTGTTGCATATGTACAAAAAAGAAATGATTAACCTCTAGCTACTGGGCTCTGTGAAGATGCATTGTAATATATATCCATATCTGCGTATCCATTTCTAGTTAAATACAAGTAGTGACTGTATTTAAAATTCTCTCTCTTACCATCTCTCCAATATACTATCTCTAATGGACACATTTGTCTCCTTACACAGATGTTGTATTAGTATTATAACTTTTAGAAACCTGATTTGCCTTGACCTTTTGGATTTATGTAAGACCCCTAATTCTCACGAAAATTCTAGACGGTATAATTTGGGAAGTTCCTTAATAGGCGGTTTACGGTTAGAGGATGCCTCTTGTGGTAGTAAATAATGTAAAAGGGAGGCATGAGAGGCGAGGTCCTAATTTGGGCCAAGTCATATGACTTGTAGGAGATGTTCCGGTGCTTTCGAACTCACCAGTTGGCTTGTCGTTTATCATTTTGGTATCATCTTGTATTTTCTACTTCCTACTATGATAAAGAAGTTTATGGTTAGTTCTGGATTGTTTTAGTCTTGTTTTAGCATTATTATAGTTGTTGAGATATGCCTTGAACTATTTGATACTCCACGATTACTCAGTTGAGGGTCACGTCGCCGAAATATGAGTGTCGAAGTTTATGAGAGTGCACCATATAAACTCTCTTAAAACTCTAGCTCCAGGTGATCAACATTTTGTATTCTTATTTTTCATTTGATCCTCTTGCAGGACAAGATATTATGCAGACTCTGTCTAACATAGGTTTATGAGTTTGCTCAGTGACCCCTACTAGCTTTGTACTTCACTCTAACATGGATTGATTTGAATTTCTTTACATTGTCTATTGTGAACACTGAACAGCTATGGCTTATGTTTAGGGTGGCTATTAATGCCATTGTTTGAATGTTTGTGATTCAAGTCAACCAAATGCCAATTTCATAAGAAAGTAACAAAGATACTGCCTCTTTCTCTCCCATTTTTACTTGTTTTTATATTTTTTAATTTGTAGTTTCTCTCTCTTATGTCTCCCCATATCAGTTGATGGGTCAGTCTATGTTTCTTTTGTCAGGATTCTCTTGCAGAACATCAATGAATCCTTGAAATTAAGAATTCAATGATGGGAGCCCCACTCAGCAAATAAAAGGTAACAAAAACCACATTCTCTAATCTCTCTCTATTATACACTCAGTCTCTCTCTCTCTCTCTCCTACCAACCAACCTTCTAAAGAATCTACCTTCCTTCCCCCTGTGTTTCTCAGCTGCAGGCAGCAATGGCTCTGGAATCCTCGTCCAGAAGGCACTTCCATTGGACAAGGAAGGTTAGTAATGAAGATGAAGAAGATTCCTCCACCTTCAAATCCTCGGAATTTGCTGCAAAAGTAAAGGAGGAGAACGCCGCCAAGCCCGTTTCCCAGGAACCGCAGGACGGGCAGCAGGTTCGAGCACAATTGTCAAGGAGGCAGCTTGCTATCTCCCGTTTCCGTTCTGCTCTCACTGCCCTCGGCCGCAACCGGAACCAGCAGCTCGGTCTTCGTTCTCGAGTGGTCGGAACGCTGTTTGGTTCTCGCCGAGGGCACGTGCATTTTGCATTCCAGAGAGACCCTAATTCTCATCCAGCTTTCTTGATTGAGCTTGCTACTCCAATCAGTGGGCTGGTGAAGGAAATGGCATCTGGACTGGTTCGAATTGCGCTGGAATGCGATAAAGAGAAAGAGGAGAACAAGAAACCAGGAAGGAGGCTGCTTGAAGAGCCTTTTTGGAGGGCATTTTGCAATGGGAAGAAATGTGGTTTTGCTTCAAGGAGAGAATGTGGACCTAAGGAGTGGAAGATCTTGAAGGCTGTGGAGCCAATTTCCATGGGTGCTGGCGTTTTACCGGTGAATGAAGGCACCACCGAGGGTGAGGGTGAGGGCAAGGGCAAGGGTGAGAGCAAGGGCGAGGGCGGTGGCTGCGGAGTAGTAGAAGGAGGATCAGATGGTGAAATCATGTACATGAGAGCAAAGTTTGAGAGAATTGTAGGCTCAAGGGATTCTGAAGCTTTCTACATGATGAACCCAGATAGAAATGGAGAACCTGAGCTCAGTATCTATTTACTAAGAGTATAAGTTGAGCAACCATGGAAGGATTGATCTGAGAAAATCAATTTCCTTCATTTCAGCAGCTTCAGCTCAGCTAAAAGTCCAACTCCAAATGTTGTATTTTTTTTTTTTTTGATGTACTGTGCTATGTATTATTGCCAGTTTAGGGTTTTTCTTTCTTTCCTTCTACTTTTTGTTGGGTATGGGGGAATACATTACAAGATGATGGTGGGTTGGGGAGATGAAGTTGTACATGTATAATTTCTGTTTAATTTCATGATTAATTACAATTACAACCTTTGAAAAATTTGTTTAATTTTACAGAGAATGTTACTCATTTTTTACTGGATGAATCTCCATTTTTAATCTTGGAAGGGTAGAACCAGTAGAGGTTGTCTTGTCTTGTCCAATCTCTGACATCATAAATTTTGTAATGTTAACTGGGCATGTGATGTGATGATTTACTCAAATTATTAGTTTGGCTTCACATTCAATTAGGATTTTTTCCTTCATACTTTAAAGTTGCTTCTTCAACATTTTTTTTTTAAACTTTACTTTACCCATTTACCATCATTTTATGTTTGACATGTCTTTGAATTTTCAAACTAAAGTTATAATGTAAGAGAGAAAAAACAAGAAGACCCTTGTTTTTGTATTCTAAAAGACAACAAAACCACATAAAAGTCTTCTTCTTTTAGGGAAAAAGTAACTTCATCATCATATTTACATATGCTCCAAAGTAGATATACTATTGTTTTAAACAACAATGTCCAAAAAGGAAAAAGAAATCCAACTAAATTATCTCTAAAAATCTGTTGTTTAAAACAATGACTGAAAATTTCAGGTTTTAGCCAAATTTGGATCATCTTCTTTGTTAACAGCTATAATCATCATATGAATGATTACAAGGATCTATTTCTCTCTCTACCTTGAAAGAAGCCAATGATCAGATTTCTATGTATTTTGCTTCTTTTTTTTTCCCTATTTCCAACAGTATTTTTTCTTTCACTTTTGGTCTTAAAGTGAAGAGGATTCAATCATTACCTGAGCTCATAAGTGCCTCTAAAATGATCCCAAGAGAATTTTTTTTTTGCAAGAGCTAAATCATGGAAGTCATAAAAAGCAATATTTATATCTTAAAAAAAGTTTCAAATCCTCTTCCTGACAGCACAGCTTGGCTTTTCTTTTCTTTCAATTCTTGACTGCTTTTTCTTTTTTTCCCACTTTGGAACCTGGTTCTTTTGAATGACTAAATTCTCCTCAATGTAAAGAAATTTGTAAAAAAGTGATTTTTAAGTGAATGATGAAATTTGTAAAAAAATAATTTTTAAGTGAATGAGGATCATAAATTGAATTCATAATTATTTAATTCTCTAAAACCATCTTAACTACTAGATTAATGGAGAATGCTTTGTAATTTTGAAAACCTTCTATATATAAAAATGACTTGTTTGCCCATGGAAAAATGAAAATGATTTGCTTTTGAGATGGAGAGTTTGGACAAATGGAAAAAAGTGGAGATTCTGCCTACCACTTTCCCTAGTTTCAAGGCTTTCTTTCTCTCTCCCTTTTGTTACTTTATTCAATGGGGAGGGCACTGGAGAGGGTGTTGGTGACTAGATGGGTCAAAATCAAATTCTAAAGATTATCTCTAACAAAAAAAAAAAAAAAAAAAAAAAAAATCCATTGTGAGTTTTTGATGATTTCTTATCATTCTTCAAAACATTTCAAAATGTTAGTTGGCTGTTCATGATCAACAGCCACTAAGATCCACCAGTTAGTGCAAATTCTTTTTTCTCTTTAAACAATACTTATTTTATTAGAGTGTTTCTAATAAGCAAATAATTACGAAAAAATGACTTTTTCACTAATATTTAGATCAATGATAATCATTTTTCTCATAATCAATACTCATTCTTTTTATAATCACTTTTTTCCATAATCACTTTTCATTCTTTTCGCAATCGGATTTTATTATTCGAATATTTGTTTCGCCCATAATCATTTCTTTGCGATACAAACATAGATAATGATTTCCCACATAAGCAATTTTTGCATCCCAAAGATACATAAGTGTTATGTGTTCCTCCGTAATTATTTTCTTTACCTCAAATATAAATAATAATCATTCTTTCCCTATTCTTATTTTCAATACTCATTTTCACTCTCCTTATTCAAAGATTCCTAATGTTCATTGCTCTCCCTACAATACAAAACTTTTGTTGTAAAGAAGTCAAAGAAGTAGTATCTAGTTTTATCTAGAAAAACTAAACCAGTTAACTCATTGGATGTCATATCAAGTTTGGAGTTTGAGAACAAAGCAGCATAGAAAATGAGAAAAATGACATATGGTCTTTTGGCTGTCTTGGGAAAATGAGAAATTTAAGAGATGTGTCATCTCTAAAGATAACTACCAACATGACTGAAAGTTAAATTTACTGAGCTTTGTTAGAAGCATGCCTGAGCAATATCTGTCATATGTATAGATTTTGTTTGATTTTATCTGTTTAATCATTTCTTGAGATTTAACAATTCAATTATTCTGACTACCTGACAGTAATTCTTATTTTGAAACATTCTTTTCTCTTTTGCTTCTTGGGATCTCTTTCTTCTCATGAATTCAGATGCTGATATGTCAGCCTGTGATTGGGATGCAACATTTACATGAATAGATGATAGAAATCTACTTGATTAGGGAAGAAAGAGTAGGATTAGAGGTTGATTGACTTAAGGGGTGTTTGGTATGAGTGGGAGAGACAAGTTTGGGGTAGATTTTCTTTTTCTTCTTATTCGGTGAGAGGGGTAAATATTGGTACATTGTAAGCATCAACCATTTCCTTATCACTCGTGCCAAACAATATTTTCTGCCACTTTCACTCTCAATCCTTAATATAGAATAAGTCCTTATGTCACTTCCACTTTCAACACCTTATACTAGATAAGGTAATTTCTGTCAGTTTCACTGACAACCACTCTTTAACTTCTCATATCAAACAAGATTTTTTTATCTTCTTCAAATCTCTCGTACCAAATAAGGTTTTATCTTCTTCAAATCCTTTCAAAACCTTTCAAACTCCTCTGAACCTCTCCAATTCATACCAAACACCCCATTATAATGTAGATGCTGAGGATTAAGTTGGTAGGTCAGAGTAGAGTTTGACATCATGATTGTCTATAAGTATATCTAGTAATTCATCTAATAAGACAATAAAGTGATTAAGGAGTACTTGGTTTAGAAAATAAGACAAAATATATATATCCACAATCAAGATAAAGGTCAATCTCTCTCTTATATGGCGTATAAACTAAAGAAATTGCTAGTGTTAGTTTGATATAATTAAACTTCCTCTAACTTATCATCTTAATGTTTTGGATTGATTGGTAGTTAAACAAAATTCAACATGGCATCAGAACAGAAAGTCATGTGTTCGAACTTTAGGAGAATTGTTGGTTGATATAACTAAATTTATCACATATTTCAGCATGATGTCAGAGTTGGAAGCCATGAGTTCGAGTCCTGCCAGCCAAGTTAATTCTTCCTATTTAAAGTTGAATTTTGCTGGGTTTTTTCTCAACTCATCCTATTTAAACTTTCTGGGTTGATAGGTGGTTTAACTTAACTCAACAATTAGATTACTTTGGCATGTATTTCAAACTCTAATTTAAATGGAGCCTCCTTATTTGTTCATACAATAGGCACACAATATAATTGTTTAACTTTTGGCATACAAATAAGCCTCCTGTTTACTTTTGACCACTTGAAGAAATTTCAAGTTTTCCTGTTATACTTCCTAATGATTACATTTTCAAGTCATATATATATACACACACATAATGATTAATCTCATATTTTCCAATCTTGTACATTCCTTCACAAATTACTATAAACATGGGGGGCATTATTTTATGCAGAACAGAATACTAATGTTTCAGAGTTGAGAGAGAGAACAAAAAAGAAGTTGAAACTTATCATTCTTGGGGTGATTAATAAATACCCAAATGATACCTTAGACAAAGCAAACAAATGGAAGATATCTCATGGAATACTTTCCAGTTAGTTAGTACATGGATTTTGACTAAGAAAGAATAAAATAATATGCAACACAATAATCTCAGTCCCAGAGATTCACATACAATAACAGAAAAACTAAGGAAATCTATTGGCTAATCATCACTTGTATACATGAAAATTTTAAAAGCTCCCTCCTAAAGTAGGACTTAGAACTTTATACTTTTTGTATACTTTTTGTCTTCTCTTAGTCTTACACTTCAGAAGCAGGGCTTTGGTCACAATCTCCTGTTTCTTCTTGTCAGTCTTCTTCGAGTCTAACTCGAAGCTATGGCTTCTGTCGAGCAAAACCCGGCTGCATTGTTGAAAACAGAGAAATGAGATGGATAGATATGGATGCTCAAGGAGTTATAGAGCAATCAAACTCACAAACAAGTGAACTGAGAAAGAAATGGTTGGATTCACAATTAGAAAATCACCAAGTTGGCAAAAACAGCTCAAAACAAATCACATAAAACCTCCATAACTGCCCCAAAACCTTCGGATATAATATCACTTCTAACTCAACCACTCATAATTGTTCAATCCAAATGAGGAAGCTTTGTGCCAAATCACTTACAACCCTTCTATTCAAACAAGAGTTTTCTGTCACAACGACTCAATCAAAATTCATAATGTCAAAAGAGAAACTCTACCTGACGAAGCATAGAGGGAGCTGCAGTAGAAGGAGGTTCTGCAAGGACATGACTTCTAGTCTTCCTTCCATTTAATGTGGAAACAGATGGGCTGTTAGTTGTTGTTATGTCCCAAAAGCTTCGTTTTTTAGCTGTTGGAGCCGGTGATTTGAAACGGTGGCTCGGGCTCTTCAGCTCACCTACACTTGGCTCCTTTGGCCTTAAGCTGGTTCTTGTCTCTACCCTCTTTACCAATCCTGCTGTTTTTTCACTCTTTTTCAAGAGCTCATTAATAAGATCATCTTTATGCTTTAACTCCACAATGTGCTCTTTCTTTGTCTTCTCAAGCTCTGCTTCTAACTGTTTCACCGTGCGGCGAAGCTCTCTAACTGCTTCATCAGCTCCCTTCTTTCTAGATTCTGGTGTGAAACAGTTCCCATTTAAGAAGGAGGGTCTTGGTTTTCGTTTCTCGGTTTGGTGGACAGATGTTGGAGGGGTTAGAAGAGATGTGGCTGAAGATGGTGTTGGAGATGCAACTGCAGCCAAGGAGTGTGCCTGTAAAGTAAGTAACTTCTGTTGCTGGCGAGCCAACTGCATACGCAAATCGCGATTTTCTTTCTGTATTTCGAGCAATAGTTTTGCTTGATCTGATTCAGATTCAGGTGCCTTAATTATTTCCTCATTTACTTCTGCAACCTGCATTTATATACAAAACATAAACAGTGATCAAGTCAAGTCATTGCTAATGAAAAGTTTGATCTTTTTCCATGGTTATGCATTCAGGAGAGAGTAATTTCAGAACAACCAAAATGAAATGTTATGATCTCTTATCAGATTTGGAGTACTTGAATTTTAGATTACATAAGTTGTATGAAAAACAGGATGAATTGTTGGTCAAACCTTAGTTCTGATCTCTTTAGCACGATCAGCCCAATGAAGTGTATTTTGTGTTTCACCAAATGATAAGTTACTTGGGCTAATATTTGCAATCATGACGGTGTTACAAGCTCCTCCTAATGAGTCCTTCAGAAGTTGTGTGAGTTTTGAATTTCTATAAGGAATGTGCTTCTTTCCTTCCACAAGGGCATTGATGCAACTACTTAGAGCAAGAAGTGATCTGTTTATGTTTGCTCCCTCAAGAGATCTTAATGTTCTCTGATCTGTGGCAAGGGCCCTCTCTGACCCAGCAAGATCGATCAATGAGAGCTTCCCTACCCGGTTTACGACATTCATTCCTCCATCTCTGGCTCGGTATTCAACCGTTACCTGAAGTATAGCATGGGAGCGTGAGGAAGTTTCGTTGACACGGGTCGGTTCGGTTGTTCGGTTTTGGTTTCCTCGTTGAAGCAAGGCCATCACCTGGAAAAAACCCAAATAAAGTGTGAAACTTGCCCTCCCCCATTTCATAAAATATTTAACTTTCAAGAGTATATGGGAGAAGGGAAGTTACTTCATCTGTAGAGTAAGCTCTGTATTGTGTAAGACCCGCAGCAACAATGCCCTGGAGTATTTGAACCATTTAGCTGAATTAAAATGAAGATTCCAATATAAAAACATAAGGTAACAATAATTTCATATAATTGAAATTTGACGGTATTTAGGGTAAGGAGAATGAGAATGATTATGGAGGAACAATTCATATACTCATGTTTGGGCCACCGACAATCATTCTCTCATAATCACTATTCATTCTTCCATAACATCAATCACCTCATAAGTACTTTACATTTTCCCTATAACCACTTTTCATTCTCCTATATTCATTATTTTGTTCCCCATGGTCATTCTTTGCTCCCAAACATAGGTAATGGTTCCCCAAAATTACTCTGTGCACCCCAAACACTGGTAACAACCTCCTCATAATCATTCCCTTCATTCCAAACGCATATAATAATTCTCTCCGTTAATGATTCTCCCTCATATTCTCATTTCTCATAATCATTCTCATTTTCCTTGCTGCAATCGGCTCCTTAAGTAGTAAACACGAACGAGGTTAATAACTGAGGTCGAGCCTACCATTTGGTACAATTCATATAAAAAGGAACACAACTAACAGTCAAGGGACGACAAAATCGTAGAATGTAGAACACAGACCTGCTTGTCTTCTCTGAGGAGCAATGGCCTTCCTGGGGACAACAAATCTCTGACTGTTTCATTGTAGACCTCAATGTAAGAGAGGTGAACAGCATGGTTCCCATCACAGCTCCTCTGCCTAATCTTGGTGAAAAGGTCTTTGATGGCCAAAACCATAACTCCAGGGCTCTCAACTGTTCCCAGCATTGTGTAGGTCTTTCCAGCCCCAGTGGCTCCATAGCAGAACACAGAACCATTCCTTCCCTGTAGAACCCCCTCTACAAGCTCTGCTGTCCTGCACATTCAATTTGCCACACATTTGAAGGGTTGATGATGTTGAGATTTGTAACACAATAGATATCACAATTGAATGAGATAGTGAAGAAAGATATGAATGTTAGCCAAAGCAAGAGAAATTTAATGGAAAGTTGATTTACATATGCTACTAACTCCTTAAGATAATAAGATTCTTTTCACTATGAGAAAACATGGTAACAACAGCCAAAACTAAGAGTCTAAGACTATGAACACTGATTTGCTCCTTTTTCTGGAAGGTCAATGAAGGGTGTGCAAAAGACATGAACAAGAACTGGGACAATATCTGCCAACAAGTGCATAACTCCAATGACATGATGTATAACTTAGCAACCAAGAGGTTACACGTTCAAATCCCCCACCCCCAATGTCGTTGAATAAAAAAAAAAGAATTTTGTACAATATCTGCATACAAGAGCATAACTCCAATGACATAATGTATAACGTAGGGATCAAGAGGTCACAGGTTCAGATTCAAATCTCTCACCTCAAATGTTGTTGAATAAAAAAAAAGAACCGAGACAATATCTACCAACAAGAACATAGCTCTAGTGACATGATCATGTATAACTTATTAACTAAGAAGTTACAGGTTCAAATCTCCCACTCCAAATGTTGATGAATCAAAAAAAGAAATGGCACAATATGTACCAACAAGAGCATAACTCCAATGACATGATATATAACTTAGTAACCAAGAGGCTACAAATTCAAATCACGCACCCCCAATGTTCTTGAATCAAAAAAAGAACCGAGATAAAATCTGAATCAACAATGTAGAATTAGAAAGCAAACTCCATCTATACATTTCAAAGCAAAACCCAATCAGAAATGCTGTAGACACCAATTATTTTTCTGATGAACTTACGTGGTGGAATACACTTCCTGTTGATTAGTGGTATCTGGAAATGAAGCATCAAAGGTAAAATGGCGTCCACGAAGCCTCTTCAGCCTCAAATAATCATTCTCATTAGCAAACTCTGTTAAATAAAGATCCCTTTTATTAGCTATTTTAATACAACACCTTGATCCCACTTCCTTTTCCTTCTTGGCCATTGGTCTCAGCCTCACAAACACCATAATCCTACTTTCCCCCAAATTCTCCTTCTCCAAAGAACTCCTCAATTCCTCCATTTCTTGCAATTTCTTACACCCCACATTCTCCTTCACTTCCACCGCGGGCATCATCGAGTTCCCTAACGACAATTTCCTCGCCACATTCGTCGACAAAGTCGCCTTTCTCGAGCACGTAAACCCGACAATCCGATCCGTACCAACCGCCTCATTTTCCTTCGTATCAGCCATCTGGGGTTGGGGCAGAACGTAAGTTCTTGTAACAGTTGAATTAGGCATTGCATTTTCCCTCATTACATTCTCGAGCTTCGGCTCTTTCTCCTCTTTCTTACGAGAACCCGTTAGCTCGACGCTCGGATGCGTTGCGAATCGTAGATCGTCCGCTTTCGGTGATGGCTTCTTGAGAGCTGCAGAAGCAAGCTTCTGCTGCTCGTACAAAAGGGTTAATGCTTTCATCTTCTCTTTCAATCCATGGTGGAGATTTCTCGGTGGAAGATTTAGTAGCTCTTGACCAGAAATTGCATCAATTTGCCCCTCGTTCAGGATTTGAGATCGAGTTGAAACCGGCATTGTTCTTCGATTTTTCTCACTTCACAAACATACCCAGTTCAAAAATCTGCTATATTTCAAATGGGTTTTAAAAAATCTGCGATATTTCAAATGGGTTTTGAAAAAATTTCCCGGAAAGTGTAAAGAATCTGCGGGAAAATGATGGTAGACCCCAGAAGTTAGCAGAGAAGAAGAAACTAAGCTCATAAAACTTGAACTATGGAAGAAGAAGGGGAAAAAATGAAGAGTAATTGTGGAGAATCTGAGCCGTTGATCTGATGGTGATGGACGGCCGGTAGTTAACTGGGGAAAATCAGTTTTTGAAATTAACTTTGAGAATTTTGAATTTTGTAAGCTGTAACGGTCAAAACTTTGCCTTTCAGATCCAAACGGGTTTTTGAAATGGAATGTTCTGACCGCACTGGATAATTACACCGCGATTTTAATATATGAATTTTGAAAAAAATAATTACAGATCTAAGTATATTTGAAAATATTTAGGTCAAATATACCATATAAATAATATTCATTATATTGTATTATGTATTAGTTATTCAGTATAAAAAATATTATTTTATACCGTATAATTGATTATAGTTGCTAAATTTTTTTCAAATTTACTTAGTATTGTAAATTTTTATCAATTTGATCTATTTCGGCAAAAACCCCCGAGACAAAATCTTTTTCAAAAGAGAAAAGTGGGGTTTTAAAGTAAAGCTAAGGTGCATCGATTACCATACATCTCACTTTTTCTTAACCGTTGATGGCATGGGTTGATGATGAAAATGAACAGTGGTGATTGAGCTTATAAAGATCACATATTAGAAGGGTTGAATTTTTAGTGGTTTATTTAAAAAAAAAAAAAAAAAAAAAAAAAAATAGTGGTTGTGTGGATGAATGATACAAATATTGCCTTTTTCTTTTTGACTTAAAAATTGTCTTTCACTCTTCAACCAAAAAAAGAAAAAGAAAGTAAACCAATGTTAAAATATAAACTATTTATTTTGGGGGTTGATTTGTTTTTTTTTAACTTTGAGCATTTGTATGATTATGGCCATATCAAACTTCGTTTGAGGTTTTCTTCGTGAAGTTATAAGTATAAACAATTAAATTGTGCCAACGTACATAAATATGTGTTCATGACTAAAATATCGAAGTTTGAATCTTTTCCATCTATTCTGATTGAATTGAAAAATATTAAATTATTAATTATTGAAATAAGCTAGAATGCCTAGTTATTTTTATTAAATAAGAAGCAAAACTTCATGATGTGTGTGCTTATGATGATCAAATTACATTAGTTGGGATTGAGTGTTAAATAATTGCATGCCTAAACTTGTTATGATGAAGGTGTTTGTGCTTTGTCTTTTTGCTCTTGGCTGAAGCAAACATCATCTGGGAAAAGCAACTAGATTAAATTATGATAATTTCAACCATTCATGAATTAGGTTAATTGTTTAAGCGTTTCTAAATGTATATTTGTTACCGAATGGATTGATGACACGATTGGTTATCTGGTCTGGTGTTAATCAATTTTAACTTCAAATTTTGTGACTTTTTTTAGTACAAATCGGGAGAAGGAGGACAAATACCAATTTTTAATATCGAACCCCTGATGTTAAACTGATTTACAACTAAACAATGACATTATTGTCACTAACCTATTTGGTGTCTAATTTTGTGGCTAAACAAGAAGTAATGCACATAATAATCCGTAACAAAAAATATTATACCAAGCAATTACCTTACTTGTAAAGATTTTTTGTTTTTTGTTTTTCATTTCTATAAAAATATATAGGTCATTCTGTTGATGTAGATCTAAAAAAAAGCATTATTGTTCTATCATTTAGGTTTTCCAATTTTGAGTAAAAATGGTGATTATATTGAAGAAAAATGTCATTGTGTAATGTATAAGATAACTAAAAAATAATTGTAAAGATTGAATTAGTAAGATATAGGTTAATTGAATATACATCATAATGGAGGGTGACTGTTTAGCATAATTACTTTTAATGTTTAGGACTTGGTTGTTGAATAAGTATGGCAACATCAAACAATTATGCATGTATGACATTATTAATGTGGCATAACTCCCATAGCACACATGTATAATTTTTTTTTTTTTAAACACATGTATAATATTCTTTAAAAAGGGAAAAATAGTATGACAAAAATAACTATATGCTTTCAAACTTTTGGTCTATGTGTATTTATATTCTATGTTATTTATTTTGGGCAATTGAATGGGTTGGTGGCGCATTTATTATTTTATTTGGTAGCAAAACTATTTTAGTTTTATGATCACATACTTGATCTTTAAAAAAAAAAAATCAAGATAATCTTTAATGTTTGATGACCATATATTCAATAATTAATTTTATTCCATGACAAGTAAATGGTGTAGAATTTGAATATCAAAGAATTCAAGCTAATATTTAATTTTATCTTATATAGGATAACCATTATAATATATGTACATTTAATATTTAATGTGTGTCAACTTGAGCAAAAAATTCAATTGATATAAATGTATGCAAGACCAAAAAGTTATGATCCTCGAAAGAAAAAAAACCCAAAAAGTTATGAATTTAACCCCTCACCTATATAATCCTCACCCAGATTATTATTATTATTGAATTAAAAAATAATATAACATGTTCTAATTAAATCTCTTCAAATATAAAATTGACCCTCCTTATTGACAAACTTGGAATTTGATAATAATTTTCATAATATCCATTTTAATTCTCTCTTAAATCAAATTCACATCCAAATAGCCACCTTTATCTATTCATTACTATTTTATTTTATTTTTTAAAATGTTGGAAGTGTTTATGAGGCTAGTCTCATATAAGGCACACACATTTAATTTCTCACAGATTATTACTTTAACATTAATGAAAGATTACAAACTTCTAAATAATCCTGTTTCTTCAAATTCCCAATTCCAAAGTATTAGAGTCTAATCAAACAATCATTCAAATCCCATTTATTAATTCAAATACATTCTATGACATTCAATATTTATTTTATATGTTCCTATCAATATTTTCAACTTTCAAACCTTACTCACCCACAATGGTAATACATTCTCCTAGAAAAACACCTGCAAAACTGCAAGGAGATGCAACAATCACATTTTTAGCTAACTGTAATTTACCAAAAATCAAAATTTGAAATCAGTATGGCATAATAAAAAGGGTTGTATCTAGGAGCAGATTTTGATTCAAAAAACTTCTTGCAGCATGTTTCAGCAGCAAGGATCTATGATTCATCCTTTGAAATGAAGGGTCAATTTCATCATCCTTATATCCACAGGTGCTCTCTCCGATACTCGCGTACGATCACTGGCACGCTTGTGGGCGGGATCTACAGTACAGAGCAACAAGAAAACAATAACTACTCAAGACTTAAAAAACCCTAAACTCTTACCTTCTCAATTCTTACCACTGAAATTTC
This sequence comes from Sicyos baderoa, assembly GCA_037832685.1. NCBI lineage: Eukaryota > Viridiplantae > Streptophyta > Magnoliopsida > Cucurbitales > Cucurbitaceae > Sicyos > Sicyos baderoa. Next base: position 10,108,644 of record JBBMEF010000008.1, on the reverse strand, counting down.
AATAATCAGCACTCATCATCCAAATAAAATTTAAGAGCAAAGTGGCGTTAACATGAGTGATCATATAGAAGTTGAAGAACTAGAGCTTAGTTTGCTAAACCTAACAAAACTGATCCCAAAAGGAAGTTTGCTATCTGACATGAAAAGAAGACGTAAACAAAGAAGCTAAGACCCTGTTTGATAACCATTTAAACCCCCATTTGATAACCATTTGGTTTTTGAAATTTAAACTTATTTTTACTCAAATTTCCTACCACGTGCTTTATCTTTCATAGAGAAAGGGTTGTGAATCTTAACCAAATTTCAAAAACAAAAACAAGTTTTTTTGGAAGCTACTTTTTTTTGTTTCTAAATTTCAGTTTGGTTTCTACAAATATAGGTGAGATGTAGATATTCAAGTAAGAAAAAACATATGGTAAGGTAGTTGTTGTAGGCTTAAATTTCAAAAACCAAAAACAAAAAATCAAATGGTTATCAAACGGGACCTTAGTTTTTTGTTTTTGAAATTTAAGCATATTCTTACACAAATTTCCTACAATGTGTTCCACATTTTCTACAACGAAAGTATGTCAATGATAATCAACTTTCAAAAACAAAAACAACTTTATGTCAATGATAATCAACTTTCAAAAACAAAAACAACTTTTGGAGCTTACTTTTTTTATTTTCAAATTTTTGTTTGGTTTCTACAAATATAGGTGAGATATAGATATCCAATCCAAGTAAGAAAAAACATATGGTAAGGTATTGGTTGTAGGCTTAAATTTCAAAAACCAAAAACAAAAAAACCAAATGGTTATCAAACTAGCCTAAATGTTTCAGTTTGAATCAATAAGAACAAACTGGGGAGATAACCAAAACCAACTAATTATCTCAATTTGAACTTTCACCAGAATAAAAAAAAAAAAAAAAGATTTGTTTTATCTTTTTTTGAGAACATTGTGCAAACAACGAATAATGGTCATTGTTGTCAAGGAAATGGAGAAAAAAAAAAAAAAAAAAATGAGATGCATAAAGAATTTAACTCCCTAAGAAAGAGGAGGAAAGATAACAAGAAGCCCATCCAAGCACCACAAGCAAGAATAAAGATATAAATCTGAACAAGTGCCTGAGACAGAGAGAGTAATATTGATTCAACAAAACTTACCATGCCATAATCTGTGACAATCATTGAGATGTAATCTGATGGCGTGGCATCGTACCTGAAACAGTACCACAAAAGTTAGAATACAACACTTCGAGGTACAATAATTGATTATAATATGTTATCATTTACTTGTTGATTTACATTAAATTTAGACGCTGCAGTTGTTCTTTAGCAGTCGAATTATCGAGACAATTAATATCCTTCCTTCCTGGAACCTTTGAGATAACATCTGGATCACCTGCAAGAAATTTCAAAATGCTTAGACACAGCCCCCCCTCTTCTGGAAGGAGATAAGAGAGAAGATAACATAATAGTAGATACCTAATTCATTGAAACATATTGAGTCGAGCTGTACTCGTTCATGAAATTTATAGGCTTCGCAGCAGATTAAGACTGGAACATGGAATGCATTAGCAACCATGGCAACACCTGCAGTTCCCACTCTTGAATATACAGTTCCATTAGATAATACTGCAGCAGCCCCCAGAAAAACTCGTGTTACTTCGTGCATCACGTAAGAAATAGCATTTATATGAGTGTAGGTACAATTCAGGCCCCTCGTTATGAGCCTACGAAGCAATGCTTGCCCTTCGAGTTTTGGTCGGGAATCCACCACCACAACACGGAATTCTTTTCCGAGTTCATGAGCATATAATAAAAGCATCTCTACAGCACATGATGATCCATATGTGAGAAGAACATCTCCATCCCTGATTTTGGTAACAGCATGTCTAACTATGACCTCATCTGCAATGATAATTTTCTCATTGATAAAGCGATCTATATCTGAGCAAAGTGTAGCTTTTACTTCAGATTCTGGAAGATTCACTGGTAATTTGGCAATGCGGTTTTTCAAAAACCTAATTGCATTTCCCATGCTAACAGACAGTGGCCTGCACTCGTTGAAGAATGACACGTAGCCACCAATTTTTGCGGTTAAATCTCTACCCAGAGACTTCTGTGGCGGAGTTGAGTAGTCTTTGATGGCCTGTTGAAATGCATGAAGCATAGTAATACAACGAGCATTGCCTCCACATATATCTCCGGCCATATACTGTAAACCAACCTGATAGAGTATAGGTGTGTGACTAAATTAGACAAACATTCGTCAGAAGAAAATTAATCATAAATATTATGAATTGACCACAAGTATTTAAGACAATAGTTCTACTCAATATGTTGAGATTTGAGAGTGCATTAAGGCCCATAAAAAACAAAACCTTTGTCATAGTCGATCATCAATATGAGATCAGAAAACATAATAGTCCTAATCAAACAGGGGCGAACAAGAATCTTGTGATAAAACTTGTGGAGGTTTAGTAATCGTCTTCAAAAAGCAGACAAGTAAATTGCACTATTTTCTAGATATATTACACTTATTAAATATATTTGTGAGTGTTTGGTCTAGCTTACATGCACCTCAACTATTTTTACGGGACAAACTGTCTAACCCTGAAAATTAATTCCTAAGTAGATGATCATCATGGACTTAACTCATAACTTCTTAGTTCTCCCGGTCCCTCTTGACCACTAGGTCGATGATGGTTAAATTACACTATATTGTATTAGGTAGTTTCCAAATTTTTTAAGAAAAAAAAAGCACCTGGTAAATGGCAGGATGAATGGTGTCAAGTTGGAAAAACTTCGACACAAGATCAGGAAGCTGAGTTCCCTGCTCATATTGTGGTAAATGGCGAAATAATTCAACTCTATTTCTAGCTTCAGTTTGGTTGAAAACTGCTCGCTTCTTAGCCTTATCTACCCTACTTTTATCATCAAACTGCATTCGGGGAGGGGGAGCATCTTTCTTCCTTTCTTTATCAAGTGAGCGATCACCACCTCTTTTGTCAGTAGATGCAACTGAAGGTGCAGCAGTGCCATCTTTCATAGCCGAAGGCGGCTTCACAGCTTTAATGGGAGCAGTACCTGACTTACTCGCCTCACCTTTTAGAAAATCAATAAACATATGAACTATTAACAAAATAAATAAAACATATGAACTAATAACTATATGAGCTTATGGAATTGTTCTATCAGATAAATATCCAAAGATAAAGAAAAGAAGATAATTATTAGCATTCATAACCAAATATAAATAGAGTGACCAGTTAAGAAATTACCCATGGAATTAGCTATAATCAAAGAATCGGAGAATTTTAACCTCACAAGGTAAGGAGTCACAATGTGTACAAAAACTGCAATTAATTAATGCACTAAGTTGAATCCACCAAACCCTCGATATTTCTTGGCTTCAACAAAAGTGTTTCCTTTCTAGTCAGATTTGCATTTCTGAATTATTAGCACTACAATATAGCTCAAGTTACATTTCAAATGGTTAAAATGTAAATAAAACCTTTTGCAGAAACTTTTGCTGCTCGTTGTGCCTCCTGCAGAGCCCGTCTTTCAGCCTTTGTTGTTTTTTCCTTCAAAGGTTTCGAACTTGGTGGCTGTTGATTTTGTACTTCTCTTGACGCCCCTCCCTTCTTTTCTGCTAGAACAAAGTAGAAGAAAAGAGAAATCAGTAATGCCAATACAAATTCCATGAGAAAGTATATTAGCATGTTCAAGGCCAGGCAGAATTTTGTTCTTGTTTCCCCTTCTAATCCTTGATTCCAATAAATGCTTTGGCTACTCAACATCAATTGAACTCAAAATTGAGAACTATAGCGAAACCATCTAGCATGACCGAAGCAGAAAATAATTGATAAGTTCCAATACAAGAGTGAAATAGTTGACGATGCTTTACAATGGTAATGATTATGAACAATAGATAATAATATATTAATATGGTTAATGCAGAATTACACCTTATCAACCATTATACAAGGTCTGCCATCAACTAAGATTTTGAATGGGAAATCAACAGATAGAACTGCACCTTCTTTAAACCTCCTGCACCTTCTTGATCTTTCCTATTGGCTCTTATGTTGCCCAGCCTTCTTTCATATTCAACTATTCTTTCTTTCTCAAGACCCCACCAAATTCATCTCCATCCACTCTTCTTTTTCAGCTACACTTTTCTTCACCATATTCCCCAGCCCATTTGAATCTGTAACCTCCAAAGCACTATCCTGTTGGCCCCTTTGGACACTGTACCAACTCATGGTAACTCCCCTTTCCTTACTCATCAATTCCATACCTCTTTCTTGAACACCCACACTTTTCAACTCTCATCTAATAACCATGTCCTTTCTTTTCTTCATGATCTCATTTTCTTCTGGGGTTAGTAGTTTGAGGTTCAATAATATGGGAGTTTGGCATAGAGTTGAAGTAGGAAGTTATCAGGGTTAATTTGAGGTTCAATCATAAAGGGGTTTTTGCAGATATCAAAATCTGAACAGCCTGCTATTTAGAAATAGCTTTGCCTTAGAATAAACATAACCATTGTTCATCTTACTTTTCTATGATGATAAGACACAAAAATTCATTACATAAAAAGAATATACAAAGAAGAGGACAAGATATTCTATCAAAAAACACAAGGAGCTCAAAAACACACTCCAGCAGGCAAGGATACAGAAATGTTTGGAAAAAAGAACTAACTGAAGACCAAAAAACAAAAAGAAAAACCATACCCAGTTCAGCAACCACTTAAGTTTCTACCCCTCACATGGAAAATCCAAACTTCTTTCAATCCATATACACCAGAAAAATAAAGCTCTAGCGCTGTTGAACAATCCCAGCCATCAAAATATTGTTTGATAAAGTTAGGGAAGCTTCTAGGAGACACCAGTAAAGGCTAGATATATATATCCAAACAAGAAAAGGAAAGAAAACAAAAAACAAGAAAAAAGAGCAAAGAATGGATTCAGTAAAGTGCAAGACATGGAAACACAGCCACAAGCCCCATCTTCCAAAAGAAATGCAGAGCAGAAAGCACAATAATTAGATCCAATAAAGTCAATACCACAAAAACAAAAAGGCATAAACCCTAATTAAACTCATCATCACCTGCAACACCAGCAGCAGGCTTATGAACTTCCAAACCCCTAAGAGCCGCCGCCGGCGAATTCTCCTTAGCCGCCGCATGGATTCCCACACCAGGAAAACTCGAGGCAATCTTCCCGGAACCAGTCCGTCGAAAGAGAGCTCCGGTGGAAGAATCCTCGGACATATCCAAGTCATCATCCCCAGCCCTACTGGACGGGGAGGTAGCAAGTAGGGTTTCGGAGGGGTTATAGCTGCCGACATGGATCTGGTCGGCGGAGGTTCTCCAATTGGCGGGGGCGGGGACGGGGAGGACGGCGGAGCGGGCGGCGGCGAGGTTGTCGGAGAGATGGCGGGGCGGGGGAATCATGACCGGAGAAAGGGAATTCGTGGGCGGAGAAGGGGCGGCGGAGGAGTCCGCCGGAACGGAGAGGGAGCGGGCGGGGGGGTCTGGAGCGTCGAGAGTGAAGAATCCGACCTGACGAACTTTAGGGTTGACGATTCGGGAGGATCGGCGAGGTTCCATGAAAGAGTTAGCGAAGAATTGGGGAATAATTTGGCATGGAGGATTGGCGATTGCTTCTTCTTCTTCTTCTTCTTCTTCTTCTTCTGTAGCGTTCAATATACGCAATTCAACACAGACTTCACCATTTTTTTTGTTTTTAGGTTATATTCCATTTTCAACTTTTTTTTCGTAACATTTTTTTTTTTTTTTTTAAAGTTCATCGACAATTTGAGTTGTGAAATTGACTTCTTAATGCACTCATATATAGATTAGATTTCTTCTCAAAATACAAAAACAAAATAAGATAAAAAGAGTCATAGTTACCTAAGGTAGGTAAGTATTTTCGGATGGATAACGACCTTTAGGATCATAAATTTTTAGAAAATAAAAATTGATTTTGTTTGATGGGGAGAAAAATGCGAAAGTTAAAAGAAAAATGTAGAAAGTAAAAACATGTAGTATTAAGGACGAGTAGGTATTTTTCTAAGTAAAACACCATTTATCTTAATTTTTGGGATTTTCGTGAATAACAAAACTTAAACAAAAAACAAAGTTTTCTTTGTCAAAAAACAAATAATAATATTTAAGATATGGGTGTACAAAAGAACCGACAGCTCGAGCAACTCAAACTTTCCAACACAAACCGTAAATGATTGGTTGAGTTATAATTTTATTTGAGTTGGGTTGAGTTATGATTTTCTAACTTTTTGTTTAAGTTTTGTCGAACTGGTTTACAACTCAATGGGTAGATAAATTAATAATAAGATAGGATATTATAATATTGATAAATAAGAAGCACTAATAAGATATGTATTATAACCGAATGAATCTTGGTTGTAAACCCGTTCGACACCAGCGTCACAGGTTCGATCCCTAAAATCGGTATTTGTAATCCCTACTAAAAAAATTGTTTATGACGAATTAAATAGGTAAAAGTTAATTATTAGCGTATCAACAAATGAGTTAAAGTCATTGGATTAAACTAAAGGAACCAAATTTAAAATTTAACCTAATAATTTATATAGGGCATGTTTGGCTGTGAGAGGATGGGTTGGGTTGGGTTGAGTTGGGAAGAGAAGAGAAGATAAGTGAAATAAGT
>JBBMEF010000008.1:10087918-10101866 GCA_037832685.1 Sicyos baderoa | reverse complement strand
ACATTATTGATGGAGTCTATCAGATATTATTGATGGAGTACATTATTGATGGAGTCTATCAGACACTATTGATGGAGCCTTACCAATCTGATTTTGATAGATTTGCAAATATTTTCAAAAAGTTGTTATTTACTTAATTTTATACATGCAAATTCCCCTAAAATAAATGTACTTAAAACAACTATATTTAACGGCAGCTGAATAATAACTCAATCGACATCGATGCTCACCTAATAATCAGAGATTTTGAGTTTGAGTCTCCTATTTATAATTATTATATAGAAAAGAGTAGTTGCTATTGAAAACCCATTGGTTCCGCCAAATAACCAAACCCCCAATCTGTCCCCTTCGATTCGTCGGAAATGGGAGAAAACAAACGCAAAAGAGGCCGAAAGCCGAAAGATCCCAAGCCGGAAGCCCTAGATTTTCCTCCGCCGACCAACGCCACCAGCGCTGCAATGGCCATAGACGACGTATTCTCACTCAGCAACGTCGAACTTATAGACCCAGCCTCCACGTCCAAGCCACACCAGAACCGCCGTGGAAGGTCCAAGAAGCTTTCGAATCACGTCGAGAATCCCGACAAGCTCCCGCAGTTGTCTTCCTCTAGACGCGGCAGCGGCCATCGCGGCGTCGAGAAATGCGATTTCGCTGCTTCCGGCGACGTTTCGGAACCGGAGTGGCCGGTCGTTGGGAGAGTCGTGCCGGCGATGGACGCGGTGGTGAAGGTGTTCTGTGTGCATACGGAGCCCAATTTCTCGCTTCCTTGGCAGAGGAAGAAGCAGTATAGCTCCAGTAGTAGTGGATTTGTTGTTGGTGGAAGGAGAGTTCTCACCAATGCTCATTCTGTTGAGCATTATACTCAGGTTAAGCTTAAGAAGCGTGGCTCTGATACCAAGTACTTGGCCACCGTGCTCGCGATCGGAACTGAATGCGACATCGGTAATGAGATTCTTTTTTCTTGTCTTGGGATTTTATTCAATTCACGATGTTCAGAATGAAATTTGATGGTGAAATCTTCACTCGGGATTCTATTTGACCTATTTCTATGTTGATCTTAATCTGGAATTGTGCGAACCCTATCCTGCATTGCGGTTGTTCAAGATTTTATTGTTGCTAGAGTTGAGTATATTATTCATTCCTTTGTGGGATTAAGTGCATGGAATCATATGGTTTTGGATTAGGTAATGGTGGAAGAATGGATCTTGATTTAGGAAATGCTCGATGATATGTTATGTACACTAAACAACCGTCAAGAGGGTTTGGAGAATTAAGAGATGATGGGTTCAATCCATGATGACCATCTAATTAGGAATTAATTTACTTCAAGATTTTTTGACATCTATATGTTGTGGAGTCTGACATTTATATTAGTCGAGGTGCGGCAAGCTAGTCTAAACAGTCACAAATATAAAAAAAGAAATGTTATGTACACTAAAATGGCTGATTTAGAGTCGAGATTCACGGCGTGCATTTGTGTTTGAATAATTAAGAAACTTCATAAATCACAGGTAAATATGAAAGCTAAACAAGGATTGATAATTCTGTCCTTTTTTCTAGATAAATGATGTAAGTGGAACGGGATCCTCATAATGTTGTGTTTAAAGTTTAAGCCAACCATTTATCTCATTATCTTGTGCTTGCACGAATTTATTGTCCCATTTACTTATTATGTTGTGAACTCAAAGCATTGATTTTTGTGTTGTATGATGTTGCAGCAATGCTCACTGTTGATGATGATGAGTTTTGGGTTGGAGTTGAACCGGTAGAATTTGGGGAATTACCTGCACTTCAAGATGCTGTAACTGTTGTTGGTTACCCAATTGGAGGTGATACAATTTCTGTCACAAGTGGGGTTGTATCGCGGATAGAGATCTTGTCTTATGTTCACGGGTCTACTGAGCTTATGGGTCTTCAGGTTTTGAGCTTTTGAGACTAGAACATTTTTAACTCTTTCACTTATCAATGAAATTGCTTTGTTTCTCATATATATATATAAAAGACTAGGTCATCTTTGCTGCTATGTAGGAATGGGGATAATTTGGCTGATGCTTCTTTACTTCAACTGTTTCTATTGTAGATAGATGCTGCTATTAACTCTGGTAATTCTGGTGGACCCGCCTTTAATGACAAAGGCAACTGTGTAGGCATTGCATTTCAATCACTCAAGCATGAAGATGCCGAAAATATAGGTTATGTCATACCAACACCCGTAATCTTGCATTTTATTCAGGATTACGAGAAGAATGGAGCATATACAGGTATTTGGGCACTTGGACTAGGATAATGATCTTAATGTGATCCTTTTAAGTTCTAGTCATTGATTTCTGTCAGTCTTTGTCTTTGCTATGAACTCATGATTTACTTGGTTCCTTACTTGATGATGCAATGCAATAACATTTCTTGGATGCTAGGGTTCCCAATTCTTGGTCTCGAGTGGCAGAAAATGGAAAATCCTGATCTTCGTGAGGCTATGAGTATGAAACAAGATCAAAAGGGTGTTCGTATTAGGCGTATTGATCCCACCGGCCCAGAATTCAAAGTGTTGAAGCCATCGGATATTATTCTCAGCTTTGATGGGGTTGATATTGCAAATGATGGAACAGGTTAATATATGTTTTTATCATTTTTACACTATAAACAGTCAAACAAGATCAGAATTATGTAGACTCCTCTTCTTATTTTTTTGATAGCCCCCTCTGTCATTATCTTGCAGTTCCTTTCCGGCATGGTGAGCGTATTGGTTTCAGTTACCTTGTCTCCCAGAAGTATACTGGTGATAGCGCAACAATAAAAGTATTGCGAAACTCTGAGACTCTCAATTTCAATTACCAACTTGCAACAAACAGAAGGCTGATTCCTGCGCTTAATGAGGGCAAACCCCCTTCTTATTACATTATTGCAGGATTTGTTTTCACCACTGTATCTGTTCCTTATCTCCGCTCCGAGGTTCGTTTCCCAATTCAAGGGTAAAAGTGTGAAATCTTAAAACATCACTAAAATTCATATATGTATGTATGTATTTAGTGTCCCATCCCTAAAAAAAAGTTGTAGTTTTCTACTGATTTGATGTTAAGTTTGCATACACCAAGATACTGAACTTTCTGAAAATAATTGGATTCGTAGTACGGAAAAGATTATCCATACGAAGCTCCAGTCAAACTTTTGGACAAACTATTGCATTCAATGCCACAATCACCAGATGAGCAGCTAGTAGTGGTTTCTCAGGTTCTTCTTTACCCTCTCCTCTACACTTCAGTGCTCTATATAATGTTGTGTATTTTGCTTACTCTTCTAACTTCTCAACCTTTTCCTCTAATGTCTTGTAGGTACTTGTGGCTGATATCAACATTGGATATGAAGACATCATCAACACCCAGGTATGGATTATATATTTTTCTTGCTAATAGCCTTTGTAATGATATAATTATAATTGCAAGTAATAAGGGCTTGCTTGTTTTTGTGCGTCATAGGTTCTTGATTTTAATGGTAAACCTGTGAAGAACCTCAAGAGCTTGGCTAACATGGTCGAAAGTTGCGATGATGAGTTTCTGAAGTTCAATTTAGAACATGAGCAGGTTCTATCCTTCTCCTTTATTAAGGATCATGTCCATTTTTGTAATGATATCTCGAGTCTCATTTTTGTAATGAAATTGTTTCTTATCCAAAAAGATATCTCGAGTCTCATTGTTTGCTTGCTGCAATCTTTCAGATAGTTGTCCTCCGAACAAGTACAGCCAAAGCAGCCACTTTAGATATTCTGGCAACACATTGCATACCCTCAGCCATGTCTAAGGATCTCAAGCCCTAACTTCAGATTGGAAAAATAGGTATACTTGATTGCATAGTTTTTTGTACTCTGTTTTCCACCGTGCTGGTATAGTTGAGGTTTTGAAGGATTCGGTTTACTACGATTGGTAGGCGGTAGATGTTGAGAGGGATTAGAATGAAGGATAGAATGAATCAGGTGTTGGAATTGCATTGTATTGATTTTCTCAGCTCTTGGAAGTTTTGATTGAAATGATATTAGTAGTCAGGCAGGCAAATTTGATAGCCGCTCTACCATTGAAACTTTTATCATTGTTTTATCATTATGCATTGAAAATTAGCCTAAAGTCTCTTTTACTGTATGGTGTAGTTTGTCGAGTAACTGTTGACGATTTTAGGGTCGGGGCCAAATTGTCCAAGTTTTATGTGGTTTTGTCTCTGCATAATAAAAACTATAGAATGTAAAGCTGGAATGAAAGTTGTGTGAACTGTGCTGTCCAGCCCAGCTTGCATGCACCTCTACTTATGTCACGGGACATACCGTCTGATCCTACAATATTTGAATGTTAAGAAAAATCATAGGAAATTAATTTCTAGGTAGGTGACCATTATAGATTGAACCCACCACCTTAAGAACCACAAGGTCCACCTTGAACACTTTAGCCATGAAGTATAGACTGAGTTTGTTAAGCTTCTAAATAGCTTTCCATTTTCATGGTTCAAGCCAGGCTGATGTGAACATGATATTGTGAAGTAAATTATATACTTAAATTTTGGATAAAGATGTGGAGGTCTGATCTTTCCACATGTTTGGATGAAAAGAAAAATTGTTGGCCATTTTTTAGAATGATGATGCATTTGTAGCCATTCTTCTAAAAAAATTATGGACTAAACTAGCAATTTAATCTAAAGATTAAAGTAGATTTAAAAATCATTTATCTGTGAATTCTTATTCTTATTATTAATAATACATCGTTGGAAATGTGTGAATGACTATGACAGTGTTATTTATGTTTTAGTGGGAGAGCCATTTCGTCCAAGTTAGCATCAATTACTAATTTTATTAGTCATCTTCTATTTTTTATAATTTTGTTTTTAATCAATTTTTATATTGAAGCAAACTAAGCTATATTCTTAATCATCTTTTTTAGTGATAATTAGAGAGAAGACCCATGACTTCATCGTTATTTATATCTAGGATTAGAGAGAGAATTTAAAATAACTTAAAACAAGAAAATAGGAAAAGAAATGGCTGATTTTTTTAGTAATGTATTTTGAAGGTTTCAAGGTCCAGTTGGAGACAAAACCCATACTATATTTTTAATTATTAATTAACAAAATTAAATATAAAATGCTGCAACTGGAAATCGCGATTTGTCATAATATTTTGGTTCACGTGATTTTTTTGTTTGACTTGGTTCTTCATGTTCTGCTTTCATTTTTAATGTTTCATTCTATATTAAATTACCAACTTATAGAGTAATTGTACTCGGAAAGAAAAAAAAAATGGAACATGAAAGATCACATTTGGTAATAAGCCTGATAATCATTTTATATTAATTTTTTTTTTTTTTAAATACAACTATTCTAATCTATAATTTTTATTGTTTTCATATCAGCATTATACTAAGTTTTTAAGAATTAAACTAAAATTTGGAAACTAAACCCCTATTTGATAATTATTTGGTTTTTAAAATTCAAGCCAACAAAAATTACATTGTCATATATTTTTTCTTACTTAGATATTTACCTCTCACATATTTTTGTAGAAACTAACAAAAAAAAAGAATCTAAAAACTTATTTTTGTTTTTACAAGTTAGTTAACATTCACATAATTTCTTAAAGAAAGATGGATACATGGTAGGAAAGGTAAAATAGATTGTAGAAAATTTGAATAAGAATAGACTTAAATTTCAAAAACAAAAAAACAAAAAATCAAATGATTATTAGATCTAATTTTTTTTTTTCCAAAAACTTAATTAACTTGCAAATAATTTGAATAAAAATAAATTTAAATTTTAAAAACAAAAACAAAAAAATCAAATGATAATCAAACAAATTCTTACATTAATTTCTTGTTTTTAAAAATCAACCTAATACTGTTTTCACCTTAGTTTCTTTCTTTTCTTATTTACCATTTATTTTTTTCCGAAATTGAACCTAAGTTTTGATGATTTCCTTTAATAAAAAAAAAAAATCAAACCCATTTGATAAAACAAGAGTACTGCATTCAAGCTATCAAGCAAGGGACATCCTCATTAGGAGGAACTTAAAATTTCCCTTGTATGTTCAAACTACCAAATCTCTTATTGTTTTTCGAGTCCAAATATCAAAACAAGGATAGATGCCTTGATTTCCCTCTTGAAGAAAAGGAAAGTCAAACACCCCACCTATGACTTTGCTTAAACCACAGACACTTCCACCAAATAACACAAGGAAAATTTTCATCAGTTCAGAGTATGAGTTCAATCTAGGGAATAGCAGTACAACCTATAGAAGAATAGATTTTGTTCAAGTAAGGTAGTCGTGGCCACCTATCTCAAAAAAATTTCCTACGAGTTACCTTCACAATCAAATATAAGAGTCAGACAGTCGTTCTATTGGGTACGCTGTAAGCTGGCCTGAAGAAAGTCAAGAGGGGATGAGGATGACCTTGATTCCAATGGCTTCTGCCTTTCCTACTCCTATTCCTTTAGTTCTTTCCAGCCCACCCACTATATGATTGTTTCAATCACTTCTTAGACTTCCTACATATAGCTGAGAAGTTGAGCAACCTCCCTTTTTGTTGTCCTAAAAGTTGATAAGAACAAAGCAGGTTGAGAGGGCAAAACATATTAAGAAGAAGATATAAAAGATGCTATGAATGACTTTCTATGTAAGAGAAAACAGTTTTAAAAGAAGGATTATCCTTCTAAACTGTTCCATCCAGCTGAAATCTACAAATACACAAGATGATGAAACTCTAAAAACTTATGCAAAAAAGTAAAATCCTAAACGACCTGATGGTAGGTATTAATAGCTATTGCAATCAATGTGAATGTAAACATACAAATAAAGCACATGAATTATGAAATGCTTAACAAGATATTAACTTGTTATGTTCTGTTGTTTCTAAAGAGAGAAGTGAGGAGAAAATGTTTGACAATCTGTCTTTATTTTATTTCTAAAAGCTAAACAAGTAAAATCTATTGTAAAATACACTGTATTCCTCCCATAGTAAGTTTGCACACAAGTTTTTCCAACTGTAATTGGTAACAAATAGATCATCAATCCTCTCTTCTTCTAGCATAATTGGTGAGTGATAAATAAACTAACACCTATTTCCTTCATCTTTTTTTACAGCAGACCAAAAACAATTCAATTCTTCTTTCTTTTCTTTTTTTGGATAAGAACAATTTGATTGATAGTTGAAATTCGATTCACCATAGTACTGAAGATGAAATAGCAGCACTAAATCAAGCAGTTATAGACTAAGGATCTTTAGAAAAGCTCAAACATAACAAGTAACACGGCTGCTGAAGATTAACTGCACACCTCCTACCTCAATTCATTAAGCCCTAGCGGATAGACGAAAGGAAACCTGTCCTTGTGTCAGACTCCTTGCCTCTTTAACCTTCCTCCCAATCCACATCATCTTCTTCTTCTACCTCTGCCGAAGCTGATGCTTCAACGTTCAAGTCAACCTTGTAAGTTTCATTTGCATTGCCTGTAACAAGACATGAAAGGTATGAGATTTGGTGATTGGAACTTGGAAGCGTAATAGATAGTTGATTGAAGTTAAACCAAAAATGTTTTTTCCCTAACCCAACTTACTACACATAAAATATACCACAACAAATTAATGAAAGAATATTCTACTTAACTAGGGCCTATTTGGGTTTATGTCTTTCTTATAACCAAGAATCAGAGCTTTGTCCCACCTACTACACACCTGAGGGCACCCGCACCCGTCCCAAGGCCCGGACCCGGAAGTCAACAAGGGATTTTGAAATTGGATTATCTCTTAATTTGAATATTGTTTAAAAATATTATTTTAAAGATTTTATTTTATAATAACTGTTTATATCAAAACAGTATCTATCTTTGGATTGCACGGGGCAGAATCATAGAAAAAAAAAATTTAATATCAAACAAAAAGAAAAGTAATGACCCACCCCCTATTGGAGCCTCCTCCCACACATCTTCATCGTCATCTTCTCCGCGTTTTGCCTTCATTCCCACCTGGCGAGTGGAATTTGTGTTGGATACATTTTCTGCAACCTCTGTACTGGAAAATTCTTGTTGACTGTTGGCAGCTTCTTCAAGCTCTTGTTGCTGCTTCAGTATAGCAGCATAATAAGCTTTGACATACTCATCCTACAATAGTCAACAAATAAATGAGATCATGCATTCTCTTTCAATTTTAGAGTGGGATAAAAATGAATTTAAAGTTATGAGTAAGAAATGAAAATAGATAATCTAATTGAAAAAACCTGGATATTTGTTTTATCATCGTCATTGGCCGATGACTTTTTATCATCAGAAAACTGAGCAGAAGTTGAACCACCATCCATTTTTGACTCCTCTTTAACCTCCCCACGTTGTTCCTTTGTCAAGTTCATTCCTTTCTTGATCATCCAAGGAGGTAAAACTTTCAGGCTTGTTTTATCGGATTCCGATTTAACATCCGCTCCATTGCCCTCAGCCCCAGAGAAGGCAACTTCAACCTAAAAGGTTCATTTAAAAACTCATTGATTGTTAGAATGGGGCCTTTCAAGATCCAACAATTGCCCGGCAAAAAATGGGATACCTTGGTCTCTCCAACAAAAGGCATGGGTGTTCCTCCATATCCTAACCCTTGTGATGAGTTTGAAGGATCATTGCCATTGAGATCACCATTAGCTCGTGCAGCTGCACTAGCACGAGCTTCCCATGCTAAAAGAGTTCCAAATTCTGGAACTGCCAAATCTTTGACTCTGTTGAGTTGTTCCATTAAAGGTTTAAGCTGGACCTGCAGTTATTTGATTTATTCATCAACATTCAGCAATAGAAAACTCCTTTTAGACAAACTCAAGGATAAAAACACAGCCCCCTCAAATTATTACAGAAACATGGTTTAAAGTTGTGGGTCAGTGTTATATTAAGTTTTATATTAAAATCATCATTCTATGATGTACCCATAAATTCTGGAATATACTGGAAAACACAGAAGCCAAAAGTGAGGGAATCGTGGTCATTATATAAAGAAAACCAACCAGCTCAATAAACCATAGAATAACACTATATATTCTCATATCCAGCACAATCATTGAGATTGATATGATTAAAAAAACTAATAGTACAATAAAAGGAAAAAGATTTGAAAATGAACATGATTCAGAAAACACTAATTTTGGATCATTGTACTAAATGTAAAATCCATTGAAGTGAAATGTACGATGCATTGAAAAATAAAATTTTATTTCAAGAGAACAAACCTCCATCTTCTGAAGCATGTCCTTTAATTTTTCATGTCGGCGCTTCCTGGCATTATCATCTCCGTCCCCTCCTTGAGCAGCAGCCAGTTTGTCACTCTCTGCAACCAGCTCTCCATTGCAATTTTCACAGTGAAAGTATTCATCCTCAAAAGAGATTAATCGCAGAGCATCCAAAGCTGTGTACCTAATCAATGTCATAAATTTTTCAAGCTTCCAAGTGAATAACAAGTGTATTATGATTTAAGTTTAAAATATTAGAAATAACATTATTTTAAAAAGAGAAATAACATATCATTAAAACCTTCTTGAACAGTTGGGGCATATATACTCTTGAACTGTGTTCTTGTCCTCTAATTCCTCTTTCAGTTTTTTCTTCATGCGGTGTATTCTGTATCTAACCACATCATAGACCTAAAACCAAGTTTAGCATTAATATGGTAACTGATACGAATTAAGTCTGTTTCCATTGGGTTTATATCCATAAAAATTACATATAGAAAGAAACCTGTGCATAGTCTAATGAGCAATAAGAGTGTGTGTGCATTTTAATCTTTTCATCCCCCTCCTTAGCTGGGTGATGACGATCGGCTGTAGCGGCCATTGCAGCACTAAATATCTTTGCTCCCTTAGCTGTCTGAAAAGGCAAAGAGAAAAACAATGAAGAACATGCCTATACATAATGTTATCATGTTAGGAAAGGATACATCATTGCAATAGTTCCACATTAAGAAGCAATATATTGAAAGAATTGAAATAGAATTTGTAAAGTACCAGATGAAGAAATGCAAGATAACAAGTAAAATAGGCAGAGTTGATGAGAGTGACCATCATTCAACTTAATTCCAAACTTTATTCTTATTTATTAATCTATCCTCCAGTGAAGGGTGTAACAGAAAAAGTGAATGCATGCCTAGATAAGAAAGAAGGTATAGCCATGTAGGCACTAGTTATAGCAATGTAGGTATACCAAATATATGACCTTTATTGAAAACTTAACTGTTGTTGTAATTTCCTGGTGCAAACAATCTCCCATTTCCCTTTGGAGAAATTTTATTCTCAGCAAGTATGGAGCCTCAACCAACCCGTGCATCCCGGGCAAGAGGAATTTACACTTGTCCAAAGGCCCTTGGAAAGCTATGTATAAAGCAGGAATCTGATTTTAAACAACATTGAATACAGGGTGGGCAATGGAAAAAAAACACTGTTTTGGGAAGAGATATGGATGGATCATCATGCTCTCAAAGATTCTTATCCCTTGCTTTATCATCTGTCTACTAAAAAGAAGCTCCATATCGCAGATTTTTGGTCTCAAAGTTCTAATGCTTGGGACCTTGCTTTTAGAAGGAACCTGACTGATGCTGAAATTGTTGAATGGGCTTCTCTTTCCCATAATTTGGAAAGATCTTCCTTAACCGAAACCGAGGATGATTGGAGATGGAGGCTCGACATCATGGGTTCTTTCACATCTAAATCATTACTTAAGAAATTGAATGCGGGTGTGGATCCTATCTCGGATGACTGGGGAAGTTTTTACTCAAAGATGTGGAAGGGTGATCAACCCAAAAAAGTGAAATTTCTGATTTGGGAGATTAGCCACAAGGCGATTAACACTCACGACCTTCTTCAAAAGAAGAAGCCCAACTTTTCTCTTTCTCCCAACTGTTGCAGAATTTGTTTTAAAGGGGAGGAATCTCAGGACATATATTTATTCACTATAATTGGGCTGAATCTATTTGGAACAAGGTTCTCGGAATTTTTGGATGGTCTTTTGCGCGCCCGAATAACATATCATCTCTCCTTCTATGCTTACTGGATGAGCACCCATTTAAAAAAAAACGGCCAAAGTCTTACGGAAAAACATAGTTTTTGCTTCCTTTTGGAAGTGGTGGGGTGAAAGAAACAATAGGATTTTCAATGATGCATATGCAACCATCTCATCCCTCACTAAAGATACAATACATCTTGAAATTTTTTGGAGTCATAGGCTATCTCCATTCTCCTCTTTGTAACTATAATCTTTCTTTCTTATTTGCCCATTGGTATAATCTTTTGTAATGACTCGTGCTTTATTGTAATATTCATTCATCAATGAAGGTTGCCGTTTCTTATCAAAAAAAAAAAACTCTTGTGAACAATTGGAGATCTATTGTGTAATAGCCATTTGCCCTCTCTTTGTAATTTCATAATATGAATGAAATTATTTCTTATCCAAAAAAGTATTGCACATGAGTCATCTATCAATGGATGCAGCATGAACTATATTTGTCATTTTTTTTTATATATTTGTGACTATCTAGGCCAGCCTACATGCATCTTGACTATTGTCACGGCCACATGACATACCACCTAACCCTACAGCATTTGAATGTCAAGAAAACTAATAGAAAATTAAATCCCAGGTAGATAGTCATCACAAATTGAACTCAACGCCTCTTAGTTACTTAAAGTCCTCTTGACCTCTAGGTCACTCCCTGATGGTTAGCATGAACTATATTTATCAGTGCTCTGCTAGTAACATGCATGCAAGCAAAAAAGCTCATAGAGTCTTTTATGTGCACTGCTCTTTAGAGATTGTATCAGAGAAAACAAGAACAAGATGCATACAAAAATATTCCAAGCTGCTCACCTAATGGGCACAAGAAAAGGATGAATAGATAGAGTCAGCACTTACCTCCCTTCTGTGATCTCGAGTAATCAGTTTTTCCTCTTCTAAAAGCCTTAGGGTTCGGCGTAATTGCTTTGAATGTAGTTTTAAGTTCTTCGCCAAATCTTCTTCTCGAACCCATTGTCGTCTAGGACAGAACACAACGACAAATGCAATAAGCAAAGCAAAAAAGTGGCAGTAGAATAGCTCACCATATTCACAGAAAGGGATACAACTTATACAAAACAAGTTTTATTGGATATGAGTATACAAGATAAGTTTGTAGAACATAACATTTTGTTATGATATGCCTTGAACGAATTAATGCCCTGCGATTAGTTAGTCGGGGGTCTTGCACTGTGCAGCGCAAATGCATCTTGCACTGCTGCAATGTGTTTCGCATGTGTTTCCGCACGGCATTTTGTTTTTCTGTTTACGCATTCTGTAATAGGGTTTAATGAGAGTGCATATATAAACTCGAATTAGACTCTAGCCGATTGTGATGTTCTTTCTGTAATTTGTATTTCACCTCTCTCAATAAAACCGTTCTCCCTCTCTGCCCGTGGACTAGCTAATATACACAACGTTAGTGAACCGCGTAATTCTGTGTGTTGTTTCTTCTTCTTTTGTGCGTTGTCTTTACTGTTTTCGATCGGTTGTTGATTTCCGATTTCATAACACATTTATTTAGTGGTTTTCTTACAGCAGTAGCATAATCGGGTGAAAAATAAAACGCCCACCAATTATCTAATTTTTTTCGCACCTAGACACTATAGACATTAGACAAACATCTAAACTGAATTAATTTGTAGGTAGGTGACCAGAATTGAACTCATAATCTCTTACTTATTCCTCAAGATTTCGAAGTAAATGAAAAGGAAAAAGAAGCAGTACCTGGTGAGAGCATCAAGAACAACAACTGCAATTCCCCTATTATCCGACCGACCGGTCTTAGGCTGACTATCCCCTTTAGTCGTAATATCATCATAGAAAGATCTCGCAGCTAGCTTCACCAACCTGTCCAATTGATCAACATGATGGTTTCAAAACAAAATTCAACAAAACAAAATTCAACAAAACAAAACAGAAAACAGCTTCACTGTCGAACCTGTTAAAAGGTTCGATACTCATGGCCTCGATAAATCAAAAAAATGGAGTTCAATTCCTTAAGGGTGTGTTTGGGACCCCAATTTGAAAACGGGCGGTTGGGTTATTCTTAACTCAACTCACGTTTGGGGGGGCGTTTAAATAAACGGGCGTTTATGCCTAAACCCGCGAGCCCATACGCCGCCTAGGGTTACCCTAAACACCGCCGCCTGAAAAGTGAGATCTAAAAATTTGCAGAAGCAGAAGCTGGTCGTCCCCGGAAAAGTGAGATCTGAAACTAATCCTTGAAATTTCAGAAGCTGATTGTTCCCAGAAATTTTGCTGAAAATTGAGCCTGTTCGTTCTGGAGATAGAGCTCCATGGTAGAGCCTTTGAAATTCTTGTAGGAGATGAGGCCTTCCATCATAACAGAGTTTTAGGGCACGTTTGGCTTTGAAGGGGGAGGGATGGGTTGGGTTGGGTTAAGTTGATAAGAAATAATACGTTTATGTTTGGGGTAGGATAATTATGTTTGATGAGAGGGAAATAGAATGATTAAAAAATTTATAAATAAATTAATTTTGGTGATGATTTTTAAAAAAATAAATAAATTGACAACGTCTCAATAATTTAGTTTTTGTTTCCTAAATAAACATGTCAATACCAAAATTAATTTAATATTTGTGTAATTATCGCATAGTTAATATTTTGTTTAATTATTAACAATTACGTTATCTCAAGATCAAATTTAAGAATTATTGAAATGTCAAGAGAAAAGGATTGAATTTTAAAAGACTAAATTGAAATCTCATTCCAAATCTAAGGACCAAAAGTATACTTTTCCCAAAAAAAATAGAAAAATTAATTCATATGAGAAAGATGACAAATATTAATTATCGGGATCGAACCTGTGACACTGTTAAACTTGTTTACCACCAAAAAAACAATTATGTAATTTAATAATTATGGCAATTTAATAACTTCAATTCAATT
>JBBMEF010000008.1:10070183-10087818 GCA_037832685.1 Sicyos baderoa | reverse complement strand
GGGGGGGGTATATTTATAAAGAGTGAAATTGGAAAAAATAGTTGACTCGTGTCATGAGGGGCATCCATGGATAGTTTCGTGGGCAATTATTTAATTAATTTAGTTTAATTTTTAATTAAGATTACAATAATTTTGGATGGAAAAATTGGAAGAGATGATGGTCATTTAATATACATTGATGTCGTTGAATTACAACTGGTTGGTGTTTCAGATAATGTGATTGAGAATACTAATAAGGATGAGAAGGATTGACGAATGAATTATTTGATGATAAAAATAATGAATAATTATTTTTATTTTAAGTGAGGAGATGTGGACAATATAAAATTTAGAAGAAACAAACTAATGAGTAAGCGAAGAATGAAAAATGATTATAAAAATAACAAAAAATGGTTATATATGAAAGTAATTAATAATTATAGAAAAAAATGATTAGGGTTTATGATATGGGAATGAACATGATTTAAATGTGGATAAAAGAATAAGTTCGATCAATCATTCACATATTTCTTGCTCCAAATATCTTGTGTGGTGTTGATTAGAATTTGTGAACACTTTTGTTATTAAATAGATTATACGGATCAAACCCGTAATCATTGTATTGAACTAGATTTCTATCCAACAATGAAATTACTAGATAAAATGGGGGAGTAAGTTTATATACTTTAAATGGCCTTTACATGAATATCTAATATAATTAAATAATGGCCCTTCACACAAAACTGTCCACTATAATTAAATTTTGCTTTCATGTCAAGATGATGCAAAATAGGTAAGAATCTAAAATAGGTTCCTTTTTTATTTTACATACAAAATACAAAAAGAAAAATACCAATTAAGAAAAAACCGTCTGATTTCTTTCCATTTAAAAAAAATATATTACAAACGTTTTTAATTTTGAAAATCGATATTTAATTATCGAAAAGAGAATAAGAGATTCATTTTCTCAAATTACCTTAAAAAATGCCCTTTCATGAATGGAAATTGCTTTATGAATTTCTTGAAAAGAAGGATGATGATGGTTGCATATATTTATTTCATACTTTGTATACATAATAATTAAAAGTGCTCTTTTGAAAAATAAATTTGAGTGCTGTGTGTATTTATTTGTTTCAACTATAATGTTGGAATAAAATTGTCAGTTTTCAGAAAAAAAAATTAATTTACATTTAATTTCCAGAAAATCAAAATCAATTTATAAATAGATTATTATTTTAAAACATAGGCTAAGATGATTTACGTCTTATCGCTTTGAAAGTCTTTCAACGAAAATAATTTCCATTGGAAAGTATTCAGATAAAACAACAAATTAAATAAACATATTATTCAAGCAAAATGGTGGAATGTAACCAATAAAAAGGTATTTTATGTTGAAAATTTGATAAAATCCCAGAAGGAAATGGTAGGCTACCTTCCATTTCTATTTTTTTTTGTACCCATCCATTTCTATTTGCCCCTAGGAATTATTCTATAATATAAAATCCCCCAAGATTATATATATATATTATAAAACCAAAACAAAGCTTCTTTTTAAAAGTTATTTTTATAATTTCTTTGATATTCAAAAAAACAAATTGATTATCAAACAATTTTTTCTAAAAATAAAAACAGAAACAAAATAGTTATCAAATATGGTTTAAATGTTTGGTTTTCGAAAATTGAGTTGGTAAATACCATTTTCATCATTTGTTATCTAGTTTTAACAATATGGTTAGTAATCAAACCCGTTTTTATTTAGATTATATTATTATAAAAGAATTTAAACCTATAACTTCTTGGTTATTGAGTGTATACTAATACCGTTGAGCAACCTTGGCCAAACCAAATTACTAAAACTAATAAATTTTTCAAATTAGTTTTGTAATTTAACTAAAAATTCAATTATGTTAGAAAAATCCAAATAATTATCAAAGATAATATTCAAACAAAACCTAAAATATTTACTTCATACATTTTCCTGTGAGAATATATGGTTTTCTATTAACTTGATTTTTTTGTTAGAAGGTAATTAACTTGATTTTTAACACATATTAGTAGATTTAGGGCTGGGCCTCAGCCCAAGGAAAAAACAAGTGAAATGGTAAATAATTGGGCCTGGGCCTCAGATGCTGAATACACGACCATTTTGTCAGTCGGGTCGCACTAACTTACCGTTGTGAAAAAAAAGAGAAAAAAATCGTTCTTTAAAAAAGAGTTCATAGTCCATAAGAATATGTAGTAGTACTATATTTTCGATCGAACCCAGGACCGTTAAGTGAAAATGAATTAACACCAAACAAAATAATCAATTGCACCATTGACTTATTCAATGTAGTAATACTAATACTTAAATTTGGTTATATATCTATTCGATCGATATATATTTCTTATAACTATGCTAAGAACCTATCAAACACAATTCAAATTGTACGGTTTGAGTTGAGTAGTTTGAATTGTTTTAATTGTCGACTTTTTTATACACTCTTATCCCATAGTTTATCCCATAGTTTAAGAGTATTTGTTGTAAACACATTTTTTTTTTTCTCTTTTAAGTATACAATTATGGAAGTGAAAATTTAAAAGGGAAAAAGATATTGTATGAATAGACCAAATTAAAAAAGTATTTATAATATTAGGCAAAAAAATATATATTTAGCAACCATAGTCAAATATATGGTATAAGTAATACTTTTTATATGGTATAATTAATAATAATATCTTAATTAATATTACTTATATTATATATTTGACTTAAATATTTTCAAATTTGCCATAATCTGTAATAATTTTGTGAAATTGGACTGCAATTTCCCTAACTTCAAAAAAAAGCTAATAGTTGTGGAATTCAAATATGGAGTTTTTTTTTTTTTTTTTTTTTTTTTTTAATTCCAAACATAGGGAGTTGAGGGAACTGAACCAGTAACCTATCTTAATAATTAAATGAAAAAAAAAAAAATCAAACCCAAGTACACCATTTTTTCTAAATCAACAAACCTATATGGTCCTAAAACTACCATTTAAATAATTCCATAAATCTTTAAGCCATATCAAGAAAAAGAGATCTCAAGTTTAAATTCTCCAAAGTGCAATTACATTTGTACTAAAAAAATATATAGAAAAAGAGATCTCATTATAATTATTTTTTCTTGATTGTTATCGATTTCAGGTTTTTAGCTCTAAATTTTGTTGTGAACAAGTGATGATTAGTACATTAATCTCTTTAATAAAACGTACAAGAAATGAAATCATCAAAAGCTCAATCAATAATAGAAGAAAATCTCGAAGTTTACTTTTTATTTTTTAAATGTCTAATTGAAATCTAATTTTTTTTAGGAAATTTGTTGTGTATACCAACTTTTGGGCCCTCTATTAAAATTATAGCATATTTTTATTAAAAATTCGTTTATACCAAAATTCTGAGCGATTGAACTCAATCGAACCCAATCAATAACTAGTGATTAAACTCAATTAGTTTGTTAAGTGATTGAGCTCATCTGGTTGAGTTCAATCACTAGTTATTGATTGAGTTCAATCACTCAAAATTTTGGTATATGTACAATTATTTTCAATTTTGTGCTATAAATGCAATTTTTTAGCCCGTTTTTGTTATACATGAAAAATCACCAATTTTCTATGATTTTGTTTGAATATATCTCTTAATTTTAAAAATTAACTAGTAGCTATTTACAACTATTTTACAATATCCCCAATTTTGTTAGTTTTTTTTTTTTTTTTTGATCAACCCAATTGTGTTAGAATGTCTCAATGAAACTATTAGACAGTCAATTTACAACTTTTTATTTCTTCATATTATTGCCTTTTTTTGTTTCTTTTAAAGTGGGGAAAGGTATCACATGATCCAATATATCCATATTTCTAAAAATATTTGATTTGATTAATTTGTTATTAGTTGAGAACTCTTTGAAAATCTTTCCACAAATATATCTTTATAAATGACAATTAATTATTTTCCTTAAATGATCCAAGTTTCACTCCCTTGTTTCCCGTGACGTGCCGTGTCTTCACTTCCATTTCTTCCTTAATATTATATATTTTAAAAACTAATAGAACAATTTAGCTCTCCTTTTATAATTAATTTCAATTTCATGCATACAAAAAAATAATAATAAAGTAATAAACTTCCCAATAGTTTGATGAGTTTGAAACAAAATTAAACACACAATTCGGTTAATAGAAGAGAAGTATCTTGCCAAAAAGTAGCATAGCTCTACCGACATCTTGTACGATAACCATAAAATTGCAGGTTTGAATCCCCCTTCTCCAATATTGTTGCGTCAAAAAAAAAAATCTTAAACTGGGTCTTCTAATTTAGCTATATATGTAAATACACGAATCCTCGAACTAATTAAGATTTTTAAATATCGACAATTAGAAGAAAAACATTGTCTACACATACATATAATAATAGGTTTCTTCTTCTTCTTTAGAAGCTATTCATTTTCTTTTTCTATTTGACGAAGAATGACATGATTACAACATGAATACACAAAATGATTTAAACCATCATATATATATAAAGAAAAAAAAACATAATTTCAATGGTGCAATGGGTTTGGACCTGTTGGGATGAATCGTTTTTCGACGCCGTACCTGGGATCGATCTCCTCCAAAATGGGGGGAGAATCAGGATTGTGGTGGTGGTGACGATGATGATGACGATGACGATGGAGAAAGATGGTGAAGTCAAATTTGGTAGACATAAGTTTTCTAGGGGGAGAAAAAGAAGAGTCTTTTGCATTGTTTTGAAGAGAAGCTACATGAAAGAAGGTGATAGAACAAAAAAGAAGGATGAGAAGAGAAAATGAATTGCAAATGTTTAAAGGCATAATTATTAGTATGGTTGTGGAAAGGGAAAAGGCTGCATGGGAGAGGAAAAATTTAGAAAAAGGAAAATGAGGATTTAAGAAAAGGGGTTTTGGGAGTTTTAAAAGTTTGACAGCTTGAAATTTATGAAAGATTATTTGTGTAAGAAATATTATAGTGGTTCAATGTTCACATTGGACTGGTTTTTTTCCATAAGAAGAGAGAGAAATGGTGAAGAGAAGAAGGGGGACAAAATTGTGGAGAATTCTTGTTTTAATGAAATCTTATCCTTTGAGTTTAAGGAACTAAAGGATCTTTTAAAGCATATAGTCAAACTTTGAATTATTTATTGAGAGAGGGAGATGAACTCCATTTCATTAACCTAAGAACTAAACATTTGTTTGATAACATTTTTGTTTGATAGAGTGCTTATCCAATTTTTTTAGAAGCAATGGATATTCA
This sequence comes from Sicyos baderoa, assembly GCA_037832685.1. Taxonomy (NCBI): domain Eukaryota; kingdom Viridiplantae; phylum Streptophyta; class Magnoliopsida; order Cucurbitales; family Cucurbitaceae; genus Sicyos; species Sicyos baderoa. Next base: position 10,082,553 of record JBBMEF010000008.1, on the reverse strand, counting down.
CAATCGCTTGTTTTAGATTATGGATATGAGTTTTGATAACATTCGGGTGGAGTATAATTCTCCAGCAGTTATTCAATTATTAATTGATCATTTGTCCTGTAGAATTGAGTTGAAATTTTTGGTCGATGAGATCAGACGTCTTTCGACAGGTTTCCAAAACTTGTTGATCAAGTGGTGCAAGAGGGAGTGTGATGGTTTAGCTCATTCTTTGGCTAAATTAGCTGAAAAGTCGACTGGATATTTAATATGGATGGAAGATTGTCCTCCTTCATTATTTTCGTTGTACCAAGCATAACTGGTTATGCCCGCTTTATTTCCCTAATTAGGGGTTCTTAGTTGTAATTTGATTGATATACAATAAAGTTTTTTTAAAAAAATGTTTTTCTTCTATTTTTTGGATAATGTTTTTCATTTTCAATAAACAAAAACATGGTTGATAAACAATCATGCTTCTTGATTACAAGTTTCTAAAAAAATTCTAAAAAAAAGGACAATTTTTTCTAAAAGAAAATTGAAAATTGAAAATTGAAAACGGAAAATAACAATATTTATCAAATGAGCCCTAAACAAATAAATTTAACCCTACCCTATGTAGTTAATATACTAAAGAAGATTAACTAGTTTAAATATGTACTAATCTTTTTTAAGTGCACCCTCTCTAAATTGTTCAACTCATAATTAAAAATATTGGTTAGATTATAAAAACTAAGACCTTTCATAAATGTTTCAATACTATCTTTGAGCATCAATGTGATAGTTGACCAAAAATGACTGACATTGTTGCTCTAAGACACTTGTTCTCATTAAGTTTGAGACTTTTTGTGTAATATCAAAAAGTAAATTTGAAGTGTTGATGAAATAATAATAACTTATAAAAGAATTTTATCATTTTTTAAATAAAAGTTTCAGAAGTTTTTTTTTTTTTGAACATATGAGAAAACTTGACCACTAAAAACAGTGTTATTATGTTCTTATTGTTAACAGCTTATTTTGACTGAATAGTTGTAATAAACAATAAAGAGTTCATTCATTCAAACAAACATATAAAAATTATTTCGTTTGGTTTTGTTAATGAACAATATTTATGTAATCTTAGGCATTGGAGGAGCCAGCAAAACATGCCCATTATTTTTATTTTGGATTAGAGAGAGAAATTAAAATAACTTGAAACAAGGAAATAGGAAAAGAAATGGCTGGCTTTTTTTAGTAATGCATTTTGAAGGGTTCAAGGTCCATTAGGGGACAAAATCCATATGTATTCGAATCCCCCATCTTCAATTGTGTAATCTCACAAAAAAAAAAAAATCATACTTTATATATTATATTATTAATTATTAATCAACAAAACTAAACAAAATTTACTTTATAATTCATCTATAACACATAATTTGTTTATCAGTAATAAACTCAATTAGTGATGAACATGATTTTCTATAAGTGATGGAGCAGAGCTAATGATACAACTCAATTTGAATTTTCTGCTACAAATGAATTGGGTAAATACTGTTTTTTTTATTATACCTGCAGAATCTCGAAATTAAATATGAAATGCTGCTACTGGAAATCGGGATTTGTCATAATACAAATATTTTTGGTTCACGTGATTTTTTTGTTTGACTTGCTTCTTCATATTCTGCTTTCATTTTTTAACGTTTCAACTTAAATTACTATATGTATAAAAATTATTTTTGTTTTTCAAACACTAAGTTTTGATCTTAACAAATAAATAAATCTAACCCATTTGAGAAAACAAGACTACTACATTCAAGTTTATCAAACAAGGGACATCCTCATTGTTAGAAACTTAGGTTTTCAATGAAGTTACATGTTCAAAATTACAATTGAGCTTCATTGTAAACCTTTTGTTGTTTTTCGAGTCCAAATCTCGGAACGAGCATAGTCTAATTACGTATCGGAACAAAATTTTGATTCCCGATTATCAAAGACCTTCACTAAGGTATGTGTAGGAATTGACTATTGTCAATGGCTTGCCAGCCAAGCTAACCCATGTGAGATGGCTTGAAATAGGGGTTATTTGACAGAAGCCAACACACAAACATGAAACAACAAAGATCCAATATGGTCGAGTGTGCAAAACACAAGTTCCTAAACAATCTTTCTTTTTGCTAAAACCTAAGCACATAATACCCTTTTCTTCCGGAAGTCAAAAAATTAAAACTTTTTTTTTTTAATTGTCGGCTATGCTTTCATATCATGCTCTATTTTCTGTCACTCTCCTGAAAAATATTGACAATTCCATCATTCACCACACGAGGAAATTTGTCACCACCTAACTTTAGAACGACAGGGTAGTACAACCTATAGAACATATATTTTTCAAGTGCGGTCGTCATGATGACCACCTACTTAGAAATTAATTTTTTAGACTTACCTAAGAGTCAGACATTTCTAATGCGTAAGCTGGCCCGAAAAAAGTCAAGAGGGGATGAGGATGACACCTTGATTCTAATGGCTTCCTTTAGTTCTTTCCAGCTCACCCTTTTTCTTGAGCACTTACTAGACTTCCTACATATAGCTGAGAAGTTGACCAACCTCCCACATTTTTGCCCTAAAAGTTGATAAGAACAAACCAGGTTGAGAGTTTGTTGAAATGACAAAGAATGTCAACTTCTATGTAAGAGAAAACAGTTTTAAAACAAGTATTACCCTTCTAAACTGTTCCACCCCGCTGCAATTTACAGATAAACAAGATGCTGAAACTCTAAAAACTTATTAAAAAAGTAAAATCCTAAACGAACTGTTACAAGAAATTGTGATCTGATGTAGGTGTTAGTTGTTTTTATTTGATATTCGTGACTGTCCGGTCAGCTTTCGCGCACCTCGATTAATGTCATGGGACATACCGCCTGACCCTACAACATTTGGATGTCAAGGAAACCTGTAGGAAATTAATTCCTAGGTATGTGACACCCATGGATTGAACTCATCACCTTATGTACCACAAGGTCCTCTTTTTGACCAATTGAGCCACTCCACGATGGTCGATTGGTCGTAGGTGTTAATAGTTATTGTAATCAATGTGAATGTTAACATACAAATAAAGCACATGAATTATGAAATGTTAAAGAGAGAGAGAGAGTTAAGGAGAAAATGTTTGACAATCTGTCTTTTTTTTATTTATGAACTTGTCCATCAGCCAAACAAGAAAAAGCTATTTAAAATACAATGTAATTGGTAACAAATAGATTATCATTCCGCTCATCTTCCAGCATAATTGGTGAGTGATAAATAAAACTAATATCTATTTTCCTTAATTTTTTTTTACAGGAGACCAAAAACAATTCAATACATTTTTTTTTGGATAAGAACAATTTGATTGATAGTTGAAATTTAATTCATCAGAGTACCGAAGAGGCGAAGAGGAAATATCAGCACTAAATCAAGCAATTATATACTAAGGGGATCTTTAGAAAAAGCTCAAACATAAACCCTACCTCAATTCATTAAACCCTAGCAGATAGAAGAAAGGCAACATGGCCTTGTGCTAGATTTGGGTTATAAAATTCTCCTTGGCTCTTTATCCTTCCTCCCAATCCACATCATCTTCTTCTTCTTCCTCTGCCGAAGCTGATGCTTCGATGTTCAAGTCAACCGTGTAAGTTTCATTTGCATTGCCTGTAACAAGACATGAAAGGTAAGAGATTTGGTGATTGGAAGCAAGTATCGTCTAGTAATAGATAGTTGATTAAAGTTAAACCAAAAATGTTTTTTCCCTAACCCAACTTACTACACAAAAAATATACCACAGCCAATTAATGAAAAGTTTTACTTAACTAGCCTATTGGTTTACCTCTTTCTTTTATAACCATGAATCGAAGCATTGCCTCACTACAACCCGAGGCACCTGCCACAAGGCTCAGACCCGGGAGACAACAAAGGATTTTGCAATTGGATTATCTTTTAATTTGAATATTGTTTAAAATACATTTTAAAAGATTTTTTCTAATAAAAACTGTTTATAATTAAAACACTATGTTTGGATTGCACGGGGCAGAATCATAGAAAAAAAAAATATTAAAATATCAAACAAAAAGAAAAGTAATGTCTCACCCCCTATTGGAGCCTCCTCCCACACATCTTCATCTTCATCTTCTTCGCGTTTTGCCTTCATTCCCACCTGGCGTGCGGAATTTGTGTTGGATACATTTTCGGTAACCTCTGTATTGGAAACTTCTTGTTGACTCTTGGCAGCTTCTTCAAGCTCTTGTTGCTTCTTCAGTATAGCAGCATAATAAGCTTTGACATACTCATCCTACAATAGTCAACAAATAAATGAGATCATACATTCTCTTTCAATTTTAGAGTGGCATAAAAAAACGTTTAAAGTTATGAGTAAGAAATGAAAATAGATAATCTAATTGAAAAAACCTGTATATTTGTTTTATCATCGTCATTGGCCGACGACTTTTTATCATCCGAAAACTGAGCAGAAGTTGAACTGCCATCCATTTTTGACTCCTCTTTAACCTCCCCACGTTGTTCCTTTGTCAAGTTCATTCCTTTCTTGATCATCCAAGGAGGTAAAACTTTCAGACTTGTTTTATCGGATTCCGATTTAAGATCCGCTCCATTGCCCTCAGCCCCAGAAAAGGCAACTTCAACCTAAAAGGTTCATTTAAAAACTCATTGATTGTTAGAATGGGACCTTTCAAGATCCAACAATTACAAGCATGCGGCAAAAAAATGGGATACCTTGGTTTCTCCAAAAATAGGCATGGGTGTTCCTCCATATCCTAACCCTTGTGATGATTTTGAGGGATCATTGCCATTGATATCACCATTAGCTCGTGCAGCTGCACTAGCACGAGCTTCCCATGCTAAAAGAGTTCCAAATTCTGGAACTGTCAAATCTTTGACTCTGTTGAGTTGTTCCATTAAAGGTTTAAGCTGGACCTGCAGTTATTTGATTTGTTCATCAACATTTAGCAATAGAAAAATCCTTTTACATAAACTCAAGTCAAGGATAAAAACACAACCCCCTCATAAATTATTTCAGAAACATGGTTTAAAGTTGTAGGTCAGTGTTATATTTCGTTAAAAAAATCATCATTCCAATTGGGCTTTGTCCCTTAGAAGAAATCTGAATGATGCCGAGGCAAAAGAATGAGCCCCTCTTTGCTATTTGATTGATCAAGTACAGTTAAATGGAGATGATGATTCATGGAATTGGTCTTTAGAAGATTTTGGGATTTTTTCGACTAGCTCATTGTACAAAAAGATTGCATCTATTCATAATAGCCAACATTACCAAGAGTTTTTCGTTAGGCTTTGGAATGGCCTCAACCAAAGAAAGTTAAGTTTTTTGTTTGGAAAGTTAGCAGGGAGCCATTAATACTTTTTTTTTTTTTTTTGAAACAAAGGGTAACCACGCCCGTCCATAGGCCAGACACCAGGAGACATCGAATGAATGAAGTCACAAGAGATGTCTACAAATTAATGTCACAGGTGAGTCTCGAACCGGGGACCTTGAAGGGAGCACACCTTAGCAATTAATACTAATGATGTTATTCAAAGAAAGTTAGTTAGAACTGCTCTCCAGCCATCCGTTTGTCTATTCTGCTTTAATGATTTTGAATCACAGAATCTTCAAAATCATTTGTTCATGACTTGCAGCTTCTCACCAGATTCTGGGCTTTTTATCCTCACAACAACTTTTTCTGGTCCACCCCCTTACCCAGAAATGCTCAGGATCTTATCAGATATTTAAATATGGAGCACCCTTACAAAGGGGTTACAGAAATGCTTTGGCTCAACATTGTCTATGCTTTTCTTTGGAGTTGGTGGAAGGAACGAAATAGAAGAATATTCAATGAAGACTACACCTATAAGGAATAATGACCCTTATTGAATCTACTATTTACTTGGCCTTGTATAGGTGTCACTCTATCCGACATTTTTGTAACTTTGATTTATACAGTGGCATAGCTTATTATAATGTTTCGATAGAATTGTAACTTTCATACATCAATGAAGGGTTTTGTTTCCTAACAAAAAAAAAATCATCGTTCTATAATACTCATAAATTCTGGAATATACTGGAAAACACAGAAGCCAAGAGGGAGAGAATCGTGATTTTCTACAAAACTGGTTTTCATTATATAAAGAAAAACAATCAGCTCATTAAAGCACAGAATAACACTTGGTGCTCTCATATCCAGCACAACCATTGAGATTGATATGATTAAAATAACTAATAATACAATTAAAGGAAATAAAAGGAAAAAGATTTGAAAATGAACACTTATTTCGGATCATTGTACTAAATGTAAAATCCACTAAAGTGAGATGCCCGACGCATTGAGAAAAAAAATTATTTTCAAGAGAACAAACCTCCATCTTCTGAAGCATGTCCTTTAATTTTTCATGTCGGCGCTTCCTGGCATTATCATCTCCATCCCCTCCTTGAGCAGCAGCCAGTTTGTCACTCTCTGCAACCAGCTCTCCATTGCAATTTTCACAGTGGAAGTATTCATCCTCAAAAGAGATTAATCGCAGAGCATCCAAAGCTGTGTACCTGATCAATGTCATAAATTATTCAAGCTTGCTTCCAGGTAACCAAGTGAATAACAAGTGTATTATCATTTCAGTTTAAAATATTAGAAAATTTTAAAAAGAGAAATAACATATCATTAAAACCTTCTTGAACAGTTGGGGCATATGTACTCTTGAACTGTGTTCTTGTCCTCTAATTCATCTTTCATTTTTTTCTTCATGCGGTGTATTCTGTATCTAACCACATCATAGACCTAAAACCAAGTTTAGCATTAATATGGTAACTGATACGAATTAAGTCTGTTTCCATTGGGTTTATATCCATAAAAATTACATATAGAAAGAAACCTGTGCATAGTCTAATGAGCAATAAGAGTGTGTGTGCATTTTAATCTTTTCATCCCCTTCCTTAGCTGGATGATGACCGTCGGCTGTAGCAGCCATTGCAGCACTAAATATCTTTGCTCCCTTAGCTGTCTGGAAAAGCAAAGAGCAAAACAATGAAGAGCATGTCTAAAAATAATGTTATCATGTTAGGAAAGGATACATCATTGAAATAGTTCCACATTAAGAAGAAGTATGAACTATGAAGCAATATATTGACAGAATTTAAATAGAGTTCCTGTATGTTAAGTACCAGATGAAGACATGCAAGAAGATAACAAGTAAAATAGGCAGAGTTGGTGAAAGTGACCATTAGTAAACTTAATTCCAATTTTTATTCTAATTTTTTAATCTATCGTCTAGTGAAGGGTCTAACAGAAAAGGTGGATGTATGCCTAGTTAAGAAAGAAAGTATAGCAATGTAGGCATTAGTAATTGCACATGAGTCATCTATCAACGGATGCAGCAGGAACTATATTTATCTTTTTTCATATATCCATGACTGTCTGAACCAGTTTACACGCACCATGACTATTTTCACGACCATTAGAAATACCGTCTGACCCTACAACATTTCAATGTCAAGGAAACCATCGTGGAGTGGCTCAAGTGGTCAAAGAGGGTCTTGGGGTGCTTAAGGTGATGGGTTCAATCCATGGTGACCACCTACCTAGGAATTAATTTCCTACGAGTTTCCTTGACGATTTGGATGAGGTGGTATGTCCCGTGACATTAGTCGAGGTGCGCGCAAGCTGACCCAAACAGTCACGGATATCAAAAAAAAAATAGAAAATTAAATCTAGTTGGTCATTATGGATCATTGGATTGAACTAACAACCTCTTAGTTACTTAAAATCCTCTTGACTGCTAGGCTAGTCCGGATGGTTAGCATGAACTATATTTATCAATGCTCTGCTAGTAACATGTATGCAAGCTAAGGTCTAGATTGCAAAAAAGCTCATAGAGCCTTTTATATGTGCACTGCTCTTGAGAGATTGTATCAGAGAAAACAAGAAGAAGATGCATACAAAAATATTCCAAGCTACTCACCTAATGGGTGGGAACAAAAAAAAAGGATTCATAGATAGAGTCAGCACTTACCTCCCTTCTGTGATCTCGAGTTATCAGTTTTTCCTCTTCTAAAAACCTTAGGGTTCGGCGTAATTGTTTTGAATGTAGTTTTAAGTTCTTTGCCAGATCTTCTTCTCGAACCCATTGTCGTCTAGGACAGAATACAACAACAAATGCAATAAGCAAAGCAAAAATGTTGCAGTAGAATAGCTCACCATATTCACAGAAAGGGAATGGGTTCGAGAAGAAGATTTGGCAAAGAACACACATATTTAAATATCATGTATAACACAAGCATTTTTGTAGAATATATAAAAGATAAGTTTGTAGAATATAAGAGTATACAAGATAAGTTTGTAGAATATATATATAACATAAGCATTTATTTGGTGGTTTTCCTACATCATAGCATAAATGTGATAGAACCTACCACTAATTAAACTAAAATGCAATAAAATAGATAAATCTCTAGAGAGGATCTCTCAAAGATCCAGAGTACAAATGACGACTATTCAATTGATACCTAACAATGACCTAATCCATCCTATTTATAGGAAACCCTAACTTAACCTAATTGCTAACCTAATTGCTGAAAGGACATAAACCCCCTTGTAATTAAATAATAATTAAATAACAAATAATAAACTAATAATAATAATAAACTATTTCTAAATTTCTAGGGCTGGATCGTATCAATACTTTCCCCCAAAGAGCCACCTTGTCCTCAAGGTGTTACAAAAAAAAAATGATTTTTTTTTTTTTTTTTTTTGGGCGGTGGCAACAGCAGAGGCGGCGGAGGCGGCAGCGACGGCAGCAGCGGTGGTGGTGCGGCGTTGGTGGCGATAACGGCGATGTTGGTGGATGAAAAAACAGCAGCGGCGATGGCGTTGGTGGTGGCAGAAGCAACGGCGGCGATGGCGGCGGGGGCAGCGGCAGTGGGAGGCGGCGGTGGCGGGGGTGGAGGCGGTGGTGGTGGAGGCGGCGGGGGTGGAGATGGTGTCAAAACCCTAGCCGCCATTTCTAAAGGTCTTTTTATCTCGTTGCAACACTCCTTTATCTCTTCTCTTAATTCTTTTCTCCAAGACTCTATCTTCGTTGACCAATATTGAAGAAACCGAAGTAAACGATCACTTGCATCCATAGCCATTCCCGGATCGGTGAATGGCTCTGATACCAAAATGATAGAACCTACCACTAATTAAACTAAAATGCAATAAAATAGATAAATCTCTAGAGAGGATCTCTCAAAGAGCCAGAGTACAAATGACGACTATTCAATGGATACCTAACAATGACCTAATCCATCCTATTTATAGGAAACCCTAACTTAACCTAATTGCTAACATAATTGCTGAAAGGACATAAACCCCCTTGTAATTAAATAATAATTAAATAACAAATAATAAACTAATAATAATAATAAACTATTTCTAAATTTCTAGGGCTGGATCGTATCAAAATGGGTGAAAGATAAACAGTCTGTAAATGTACATACCAATAATCTACTTTTTTCGCACCTAGACTATTGTTACGGAACAAACATCTAAATCTTAGGAGGTTTGATCATCTAAACTATAAAATTTAATTTCTAGGTAGGTGACCACTGGCCAACATAGAATGAACTCATAATCTCTTACCACTCTAAGTCCCTATAGTCCCCTAGGACAATCATATCATGTATAACACAGATATTTAAGCACAACTCCTGTGTACAATTCGTTCCACCGATTAAAAAAATAGCTCCCATTCTCCTTCCATTTGCTTAGTAAGAACAATTTGAGCAATGGTATCAATTTATTCCTTGTACTTTACACTCAAAATTTCCAAGTAAATAAAAATGAAAAAGAGCAGTACCTTGTGAGAGCATCAAGAACAACAACCGCGATTCCCCTGTTATCACTCCGGCCGGTCTTAGGCTGATTATCCCCTTTGGTCGTAATATCATCATAAAAAGATCTCGCAGCTAGCTTTACCAACCTGTCCAATTGATCAAAATGGTTTCAAAACCAAATTAAACAAGGCCCACAAAGGGAGAACAAAAAAAAAACAGAGACGTTTAGAGGAGATATTCAACTTGCTAATTTATCATTTGAGAGGACTCAATTGAATAAAGAAGTACCTGTTAAAAGGTTCGATACTCATGGCGTTGATAAATTAAATGAAGTTCAATTCCTTGGTGTTGGTGTCTTGATATATGTGAGCTGAAATTTTATTTGGTACTCAATGCAGAGGAGAGAGATCTGAAAGTCACAAGGAAAAAAGAAAGTAGATGATGAGAATGAGATCATTGGGGTCTTAAAGAGTCTCAGGTCCATGATAAACGAGCTTCAATCAGCCCTATTATTGGGGCCTATAAAAAAGACTTGATCAAAGTCAAAGAGTACTCAACATATACGACACATCAAAATACAACTTATATCCATTGTTTCAAAAAGCATGTGAGGCTTACGCCTCGCTGAGGAAGCAAGAAAAGGCTTCAATGCTTATGCCTTGAGAGTGGAGAGTGAGACTTACGCCTCTTTGGAGAGAGGCGTAAGACATATGCCTTTTGTTTAAATTGATTTTTAACCTCTTGTTTGTTGATTTTTTTAATTATTCACTAAGTTAAAAAAAGTTTTATATCTTTTTTTTTTGTTTCTCTATTTTTGTAATACATTATTACATTTATTTTTTTACCGAGAGATGTTCGCACAATTTCCTTTCCATTTCCCTTCTTTGCACATTTTTTTTATAAAGTTGTTTTTTTTTTTTTTTAGTTTTTGTCAACTTTTAAGGAGTATTACAAAGTTAAGAATATAAAAGGTTTCAATTTTTATGATTTAAATATATTTTTTATCTTTAAAATGAGGCTTACGTCTCAAACCGGGAGAAAACGCCGCAAGGATGCCTTAAGCCTTTTAAAAGATTGCTTATATCAACTCATGAAGAATTATAGCATAAAAGAAACATAGATAACTATACAATATATTTCATGCAGTCGAACAAAAACACCGAGTCGAAATTCAAAGTAACAGCTTCTTAGACAATTCAAAGTAAGCCCCTAAACAACAAAGACATGGTCTTCTAAGGTAAGAATTTAGCAGAAATAGCTTAACCAGACTTGAGGGAGTATTAGAGAGGTTGTTCTTACCCAAAGATATTCTTAAATTTAGTTTGAATACTACGAAACTAGTTCAAATCCTACAACATAGAGATTACAAGTATTATGGACTGAGTTAAGGAACTTAATAAAATACCTAATAAATACCTAATAAATACAAGTCCCTCTCTCTAGTAAAATACTCATAACTGAGTTCTTGGAGAAAACTCTTGACAATCGTTGCCGAACAACCCATTCGATTCACAAGAAGATACCTTTCTGGGAGTATTTTATTTACAATAAACAAGAGGAAACATCAATAATTTACAAAAATAGAGTTTATTGATGCCGTTCATAACCAATTTTATTAAGAAACCTGTGGAGTTCCATGATGGGGTGCTGATTTTTGAAGAAAATCTATCAATTATCAGTATTAGTACAACTAAGAAGAAGACTCGAACTGTTAAAAAATAAATCAAATTCTTGTAATTAGCATCAGCTTTCGAAATTTCACCTCCTAAAATTCATAAATCAATGAACCCCCCAAAACCCAGCTGAATCTGACCTGAAATTCGCCATTCGAAGCCCAAATGATGGGCGTTTCGATTGATAGAGCTCGCAATAGAATCTGGTAAAGAAATTGAAGAAGGAGAAGAAGAAGACTGTGACTCTGAACTTTCCGACTTCAAATCCAGGAGGGGATCGTTTTTGCGTAGAGAAGAAGATAGGGCATTTCATACTTTTATTTTATTTTATTTTATTTGCCCTAAAATTAAATAACAATCCATAGTCACGGGTTCAATTTCTGTAATCGGTATTTATAATGTCATTCCTCCATTTTGTACTCAAAATATATATATTTTGTATTTGATAATAAATGGAAGTTATACGGTTAATCCAAGTTAATTTTAGGTTAACTTATCAATCATTAATTTGAATCCAATACAATTCAAAAAAAAATTGTAATAGAGGTTGAATAATGTCTCTTAACCGTTCGAGTGTATGAACTCTTATAAAATATTAGATGTGACATTCTATTCATTATCAATTGATTTTGAGATAAAATTATATATAGTCTAATAATTTGATGAAAAATTTAGTATTTATTAGAAAAAACCAAAACAATAAAAGAAACACGTGAGCCTTTTTTTCTCATCGTAAAAATATGTCTCAATCACTTATGGCAATGTTAAAGTCAATCATAAGGGAATAATTTAGGGTCCGTTTGATAACCATTTCGTTTTTGGTTTTTTGTTTCTAATTTTTTATTTTTGGTTTTTGGTTTTTTGTTTTGAAAAATAAAAATAGTATATGTTTGATAAC
>JBBMEF010000008.1:10022632-10050168 GCA_037832685.1 Sicyos baderoa | reverse complement strand
TTAAGAAGAGGAGAGAGAAAGAGATAGGTTGAGGAGAGAGAAATAGAATATATTATTATTTTAATTCATTTTCACGGCAAGTTAACTCTTCTTTAACGGTAGGGACCATTTTTAAGCTTTATTGATAGTCTAGGGACCAATTTTGGACTTTTGAAAGTCTAGGGACCAATATAGAACTTCTCCCATGGTCTAGGGACCAAAATAAGAATTTAACCTTATTATTATTATTTTAAGTTTAAATGAAGCTGTTGCCAGTATTCCAAATGAAACAGTCTAAAAATCTCCTGACCCCAATTAATAAGCAACCAAATGTAAGGAAAAAAAAAAATAAAACCCCAATCCGAAATTAATGAGTTACGTTATATGAACATCCAAAATTTGTCCTAGCAAAATTTGTTTTCTTTTCTTCTTCTTCTTCTTCTTAATCTTCTTCTTCAATCCATACTGGTTCATCTCCATTCAAAACCCCACCTACACACGTGGAGCAATCAAGCCACCATTGACGATGGTTGAGCTATAAAATCCGATAATCCCCAACACGATTCTACGAGCCCCTTTTGTGTTCTTTCCACATCCACTTGGTTGGAATTTGGATATTTCGAAATTGGGATTATTTGTTTGTGTTTTTGCCGTGAAGCAAAAGCTTTCCAAAAGGGAGCACAGTCGCAGGATTATAATATTCTTCTTCTGTGAAAAAGCGATTTGGGGGTTTGTTTTCTTTTACTTTCCCCATGGTGGAAACGGACCCATCTATTTCCTTTTCATTGAATTCCTTCTTTTACTCGCTTTTATACTAAGTAATTCGTGATTGGTAATTCGTAATTGGGGATTAATTGAAACAGAGGCGGGGATTCAGAGATTTTGGGTCTATTCTTTCTAATTTCATCCGGTTTCTGATTTTTCTTCCTTTTCCTTTTGTGGGTTTTGTTCTTTTCAATGATTTACATGATGGGATTTCCAGTTTTTGGGTTTTGAGTGGTGTGTTGAAGGGAGGGGGTTTCTAGTTTCTGGTTTTTCTGATTTTTTCTGGTTTTTTCCTTTGTGGGTTTTGTTCTTTTCATGATTTGCGTGATGGGTTTTTGAGTTTTTGGGATTTGAGTGGCGGATTGAAGAGGGATTTTGAGGTTTTAAGAATGCCTTGGAGGAGAGTGTTGAAGTCCGTGCAGGCGCTTTTGGCCCACGGTTCACTCTTCTGTTTCACGCTCTTGCTCGTTCTCAAGCTCGATCATTTCGTCTCCAATAGTTGGTGGTACCTTTTTTTTACTTTTCTTTTTCCTTCTCTGTTCTTCCATCTCTTCACTGTTTTAATTTGGTTTTGCTTTAATGCTTTGTGTATGTGTGTGTGTTTGTATGTTTTTTCATGTTCCATTGCTGTTCACTTTGATTGTGGTTCTTTCTTTTTTACCCTTTTCATTCAATTTGAATTTAAAGGTCAGTGAACAAGGGGAGGCTTAATGCGTCTATTTGATGTCGAGGGTCGTGTTAATTATGGCATGTTTCATTGAAACGTTGGGGGATATCAATTTGATCATAGAACATATGAAAGGGGAAATTGAAAATTGAAGTAGATGGTTTGGAGATTGACTTCATTGAATCATTAGTTTGATTATAGAGTACTGGCGGTGGGTCTATAGTTGTCTCCTTTCTCTTGATGTGAAGAAAAAGTTGAAACTGAGCCCAAAATGTAGTACCATCTTTTATGATGTTTGTAAATGGCCAAAAGTTGATTGAGCTTCGGGCGCGACAGAATGATAGGTGGCTTCTCAATCTCATCCGAGAGCTTCTCATCTCATCTCATTGTATTGTTGTTTTCCCCCCTTTTTGAGTTCACATTGTTGGGTGTGTTACGTTTGAGATGGTAATTGGTGCTTTATCCATTGAGCTAAACTCGAGTGGGCTGTGTAGCAATTTTCGTCGCTTATTTAATTGAGCACACATAGGTTGCCGTAGCTGCTTTACCCTGCACTTCTTTCTTTTTAAAAGTAATTGCTTTCAATATAGCTCTATTGTGCACATGTAGCTGTAGTTGCAGTGTAATAATTTTATGAGAAACCAATTTTTCCTCTTTTCTTTCCATTGATTTTCTTACATAATTTTGATATACAGGGTTGTTTTTTTCCCACTTTGGGTGTTTCATGTTGCTGTTTCTCGAGGAAGGTTCTCATTACCTGCCCCATCTCTTCCTTATAATCGTCATGTAAGTCACTAAAGGCAAATGCATTTTGTTGAGCTTGACCCTGTTTCTATTTTCTACCAGATGGGTTATGTTATATGGCATAATTTGTGAATGTGTTATGTATTTCTGTTAAACAGTGGGCACCGTGCCATGCTGTTGTTGCAATACCTTTGCTTGTAGCATTCGAGTTACTTCTTTGTATATACCTCGAGAGCCTATCTGGTATGCTTATTGTTATGAATGTGTTTTCATGTACATGCTAGTGTTATATGTTTTTATTTATGCTTCTGGTTTCAATTATGACACCTTCAAATTATTTGTAACTGTTCAAGAATGTTGATGCATTATTTTCGGGACAGTACTTTTCCCCATTTTCATTATCCAACAGGGTATTGTTTATTGATGCAATGCAATTTCTGGCAGTTTATGGTTTTGCTGCTGTAAATTTGAAGGTTGTCTTTCTACCGTTGCTGGCATTTGAAATCATTATTTTAATCGATAATTTCAGGTACTTGTTTGTTTGATTCTCATTGCGTTCAATGTTGTATATATTGAGATATCGGTGTATTTTTTGTTTTTTGTCCTATTTGATGCTGTAGTCTTTCAACAGTTATCTTTATGGGTTCAATCCTTCCTGACCTTTGTACATGTTAGAATTATGGTTCTACACTTTCTTGTGTGGAGTTTACGCTAACTTGTTAATTCCTCCTACCAATATGGCATTCGGATGTTGGAATTGAGAATTCGTAGTTCCTTTTTAACCTTATCTTTTTAATGTAGTACCTAGGTTTCTTATCTTTTAGCCATCTCTCTTTCCAAGGAATCGTGACTCGCGAGTTTCTCAATTCCAAGTACTATTAGATTTGATAGTTATCTTGTGAAATCAAATTGGTCTGGAGATTCACACATGGAAAACATTTTTTATGCATGAACAGTTGTTTGTATAGTATCATACAATCAGCATTGCAAATAATCCTTCTCAACAAGCTTGCCTACTTTTCCTATTTGGTCTTTTTGTTTTTTGTTCTTTTTGTCAAAAAACAAAAAGAAGTGTGACTGAATGTCTGCAAAGTTGTTTTGAGTTGGTCTGACCTGCCTTTTTTATATTTTCAGAATGTGTAGGTCACTGATGCCTGGTGATGATGAAAGCATGAGTGATGAGGCAATATGGGAGACCCTTCCTGTAAGTCTTATTATATTTTCAATTTATGATCTTTTCTGTCAGGCTATCCCCTTACTTTCAAATTATTGTTTGAGAATGCTAAAATACAAGATGTTTTGGAGTTTTTTGAGTTTTATGTTCCCATGAAAGCACTCACACTCAGCATTCTATATCTTATGCATTTTTGGGGCCGAGAGTAATAATCTTCTGGCTGCTAGTATTTGATGTCTCGTGTGCTTTATAATTGATCCCGCTATCTTGTTCATAAATTGCGTTGTTCTGATTATGTGAAGAGGGAAAGCAGTGAACTGGTTCTAGTTTTGGTGGAGGCTGGCTGAGCCTAGATGTTTTCATACAAGTTGGCAATCTCGAACATTAACTCATGAGACAAAAACAACGTCTATCAGAAAGAAAAAGAATTTAGTGTTGGATTATTTGGTTACCAGTTTTCTTATAATTCTGAGGATTGAGTTGGCCCTTAGGATGCTTAGGGTTCTACTGCTGGGGTTTTAGAACTCCTTGTTGCCAACTTCAATAGTGTCATGGATTCTCTAACTAGATTTCTAACAGTGGTCATCAATTTTCTTAAGAACTCTGAGAGGTTGGAAGTTCTTGCTTTAGAATGGTAACACCTATTTTCTAAAAAATGTAAGTTTTTGAGGAAAAAAAAAGAAACGATAATGATCAACCTTATGCGGATTCGCAATTATCAACTGAATATAATCATCCACCAAGTGTTTTTGAAAAAAAGGTTTTTTGTATTTTTATTTTGAATTCATATTAGTTACTTGTTGGAGGCAAGCTTATTTTTTTTTCTACTTCTGTAGCACTTTTGGGTTGCCATTTCAATGGTCTTCTTTGTTGCTGCTACAGTATTAACTCTACTGAAGATAAGTGGTAATTTATTATTCTTATTTTTTTGCTTCACTTTCCCTATTCTTTATGTATGAAATGTGACCCCCAGTTAACTGCATCCAATTCTGAAGATCACCACTCTTTATAGAACCGGGTTTGTGTTTATATTAATCCTTCAATAGTCATTTCTCACGTGTTCAATGCTAGTTTATACTTTATTTTAATTTGTTTAAAAATAAATGTTAGATATGTGGAAGGTTCTGTATGAATGCAGCACTGTAGTTTAGAGTGCTAGATTGTTGTGATATGATCCAGGATCTAGATTATATCAAAAGTACAAGAATAAAGAAAACCAAGTTTTGATAGGTCTTGGAACCTCCCCTCTCAAGAGAATCTCTCGAGCCCTACAACAATTCACTCAATAATTAACTCAATATTTGGATGCCTAAACACTACCCAACCCTCCCTATTTATAATCAAACCCTAACTTACTCCCCAAGTAATTGCTAACCTACCCCTATATTATTTCTTAATAACACTAAGGCCTAAAACGTATCATGTTGATGACATGGATCTACGTAATTGTTAATATTCAAGTTTTGTAAGATCATAGTTACTTTACTTGCTCTGATCAAATGTGAACATGTTGTTTGTAGAGTTTAGACAGCTAAATTTTCATCTTAGGAAGGATTGACAACGTCATGCTTAGTTAAAAAAAAGGGCCAGATTGTTGTTCTCTTAAGTCTTAATTACTTATTTAAAAAAAATGTGTATGAGTCTGAATCAGAGAATGATGAAATCATAGAGCTTATCTTGTTAACTTATTTTCACCATGTTTACTTCCAGTTCTTTATTGTTATAGATTGTCTTCTACATATTTTGTAAAATTCACATCTTAGCTTTTACTTGTCTTGTACATATTTTGTAAAATTTTAATGCCAATTAGAGGCAATGTGTTATTCTGACATCACTGGGGTAAACACTCTCTTACATCATGGTCATTTTCTCTATCTCAGCAATATGCATATATATATGTGTCAATCTTGGTAGGCATAAGTTTTTCTTGGTGACCAATCTCCAATGTTTGATAAAATTAATTGCAGGGACTGTTGGGGCTCTTGTTGGCTGGTGGGACTTATTTATTAATTTTGGGTAACATTCATTCATGCACCTTGTTTGTGTTTTTTACATTTTGCTTACATCTTCCATTATTACTTGCTGACCAACCAGCCCAATTTAATCCCTGTTCTTCTCCCTGAATGCTTTGGTTGCAGCATTGCTGAGTGCTTTGCCTTTCTTGTGTGTACAAAGTGGTCTAATCCTGCAATTCATAGAAACACTCAAACAAGAGAAAGTTGTTCATCATCAACAGTAGTTAGATATTTAGATTGGAACAGTGGTCTAGTAGTTTATCCTGAGCAGGATCAGCATCAGGACAGAATGTGTGGCCTTCAAGACATTGGAGGTCATATCATGAAAATCCCCATAATTGTTTTTCAAGTCCTACTCTGCATGTATTTAGAGGTATGTATGATGCACATTCAATGTATATCTCATATTCACATGCACTTCCAACTTCTGCCCCCTACGGGTGGCGCGGTGGTCGAAGACCTGGGCTTTGAAGGTGTGCTCCCTCAAAGTCGCAGGTTCGAAACTCACCTGTGACATTAATTTGTAGACACTTCTCGTGTTTCCATTCCTTTGATGTCTCTTAGTGTCTGCCCTAGGGTATCATGGAGTGAAAGCTTCGATTTCCCGATTTCGTGAATTAAAAAAAAATGCACTTCCAACTTCTCTTTGTTCAGATCCTAATTTTTGAATTATTATCAAATCTATGACCTTAATATTCACAAAACTTGAAAGTTTTGGTAAATCATTTCAACCGAGTATTGGTACTAGCATCAGCCTTGAGCTCAAAACATGTGAAGTTACCAAGGTGACTATTATGTTCTGATATTTAATCTAGACATATTCACGTTTCAGGGAACGCCTGTGGGTATGAAATCTATATCACTTCCTGTCGTTTTCTCGCCTCTTTTTATACTGCAAGGTGCTGCGGTTATTTATGCTGCATCTAGGTTGTTTGAGAAAGTTGCACTTCTCTTAAGAGGTGGATCTGGCATAGCATTGTATTTCAGTTTTTCTGCTAGGGCTCATGCTTGCTTGGAGTTCTTTCATCGTGGTTCGAGGTGATGTCCTTATTAGAGTTTTATCCCTTTCTTTTCCTTCCACTTCCTCTGAGGATTTAGCTTTTTGATGAAGATAATGCTATGAAGTTTATATTTGTGTACTTGAAGCATGGATTATGCTCCTTGAAATAATGAACTTACTTGACATGGTGGGGACAGGCTATTGGGGTGGTGGTCAATTGATGAAAGCAGTCGAGAGGAGCAGGCACGATTGTACCATGAAGGTGGTTCTGGGTCGGTATCTTTTTTCCTTGCAAATAGTTTGTTGAGAACTCGACTCCATGGATACACTACAAACCCGAATGCATATAAAAACAATAAGAAGAAAACTTGTGATTGATTGGAATGCATCCATTTCTTCTATTGCTACGTTGTTGCATTGATTATTAGGTTGTGGGTTCAATCCATGAAGCCACGTACTTAAGAATTAGTTTTCTACGTGTTTTCTTGACATCTAAATGTTGTAGGGTTCGTCGGTATGTCCCGTGAAAATAGTTGAGGTGCGCATAAGCTGGCCTGGACACTCACATATTTAAAAATTAATATATATCAATGGATAATAAAAGTTAAGGAAGAGAACCTGACCCGAAATCGTGTAACACTTTCATCTTATCAAGGAAAATGTTTTTGCTTAATTAAGTTTCATAAAATGTTTCCTTTTAGAATATCAATAAGCAAGTGATTTCATTGAATCTTGGCTATGAACAATTCAGGTACGATACTTTTAGTGGATATCCTCCTGAGATTGTGAAGAAGATGCCCAAAAAAGATCTTGCCGAGGAGGTGAGCATAGTTATCGTTATGTCGATATATTATTCCGCTTTTATAATTATATGTTTGTAGTTCATTAAATTATAAAGGTAAATGAGTTGTTGATGCAATTCTCTATATTGCTGCTAGTTTTATTTGGCCTGTATTTCATCTTCTAAATCATACAGGTCTGGCGCCTTCAAGCTGCACTTGGGGAGCAGACAGAAATCACCAAATACAGCCAGCAGGAATATGAAAGACTTCAAAATGTAAATACTCCCTTTTGCTTGATATATATATATATATATCCATCTAGGCCAGTTTACACGCACCTCGACTATTTTCATGGCACAACCTTCTTGACCCTGCAATTTGATGTCAAGGGAATCCGTAAGAAATTAATTTCTAGATAGGCGACTTTCTTGAATTGAACCTATAATCTTTTGGATTATGAGAGACCACCAGTAAACCACATATTTTTACTAAAATTGCTATGGCTCATTATTAATGGTTATTCTTGTGATCTTATTCTATCTTCCCTACTGAGATATCATTTAGCTTAATTCATGTTACCTGATGCTTTGAACAGGAAAAAGTGTTGTGTCGGGTGTGTTTCGAGGGAGAAATTAGCGTGGTTCTTCTTCCGTGTAGGCATCGTGTACTATGCAGGTATAACATACCCCCACCTTATCCTATGCTAATGGAACTAGCGTTGTCTTGAAATTGAGCTAAACAGCATACAGTTACCTTTTTCAAGCTTCACCTACACTTGTGAATATTATTGCAGTACCTGCTGTGAGAAGTGTAAAAAGTGCCCAATATGTCGTGTCGCTATCGAAAAACGGTTACCGGTATACGATGTTTAGATCTTTAACTAATTTGAGTGCATGGAAGTGCATGTTGATGATGGCAAATTGAAAGAGTTTTGCTGATAGGGAAGAACTGGAAGTGTTGGTGGTTCATAATAATGCTGATAAAGGAAAATACTTTTGATATAGAAAATGCAGTTGCAAATACCAAACCCTAAACCCTGCTTAAAACTCTTGTCTCTATTTCAAATGTAAATAAGTGGTTTATTTGAGGGTTAATTAACAATGATAGAATACAAGTCAGTTGCACTTGCAACTGTATAATTCAGGTTTTCTTCACTTATTCTCTGTATAGATTATAGAATAACTTTCAACTTCAATTGTAATGCAATTTTTTATGCTTACCAAACAGCAGAGGTTGATAGTTGTTTTGATATTTGATGATTGAATCTAAGTGATTGTTTATAAATGTTTAATTGTAGTTATAAAATGTTTGCCAAGTTGAGATTGGAGTAGTGGATAATTGCAAATGCTCAATTATTGGTCATGATTTTCATTGTTTAATTTCAGGAAATAAAGGAACATATATATATATATATATATATATATATATATTTTTTTTTTTTTAAGGTATGTCAAGAAAAAAGTTCCACTGAAAAATAGTTCTATAAAGTGACAAGACAAATTGTCCAATTTGCAATAGGTTTTTGACCATTTTATTTTGGCCTTGTTGATAGAAAAATAAGAGTAATACTTAGGTACACAATTTTACTTTTTTTTTTTTTTTTTTTTTTTTTTAAGATTGGCTTTAGTTAATGAAAAGAGAAATACAAAAAAGTAAGGTTTTAAAGGTTACTTATTCACCCTTACCTAAGTATTACTCGAAAAGTAATTGGTATGAATATATTATGAAATGCATATTTTCTAGACTATAATTATGGAAGTCAATAAATCATAGTTTTAGTGTTAATTCTACATGGCACCTTCTATGACAACTAAACGTTCAAAATTTTATTTTTAACATAAATTTCTGCCTGAAAATTAGTTTCTTTTTTATATTTTTAAAATTTTGTTTTCACCTTTCTTGCTTTCAACTGATTTTTTCTTTTAAGATGAGTAACTTTTCTTTTTATTAGGTAAAATTAACTGTCTATTACTTTTTTTCTCATAAATTTTACTCTTTTTCTTACATGAATTTTACTTTTCTTACTCCTTCGGTCTCATAGCGTTAATCATAAAAGTTAATATATATATTATAATCATAATCATAAATTTTATATATATATATATATATATATATATTATAATCATAAATTAACTGTCTATATTCCCTTTCTTACCAATGATAGTCTTTCCGTTTTCACTTCGATTTTTTTGTTTTGTTTTTTATTTTTAACTCAACTCAACAATAATTGGGATAAGAGATTCAATCAAAAAGATCACAAGTGTTTTCTTATATTTTCTTTTATTAGAAATGATTTTCTTTTATTATTATTATTATTATAATGTATATATATAATTTTTACATCTATCCATTTATCTTCCAAACAAGTCAACAACAAATGCATTAATATATGTCTATACTCAAATGTGAATGATATGTTTGTTTAATTGTTTAGTGGTAATCCAATTCAAATCATCACAGTCATGAGTTTAATTTTAAAAATTGATATTTAATTTTCATATATTAGAAAGTCGTAGTACTTTTTCTGGTATTTTTCTCAATTTGTACTTAAAAAAGAAAACTAAAATGTGATGAGTAAGTTAATTGAAACATTTTTACTAAATTTGATTTGTAACTAAGAAAAGACTAAAACTTAAATTAATAATTCTTTTTTCCTATAAGCTCAATTTTATCATGTGTTATCAACAAAAATATGATTCAAATTACCTACAATATAGATTTGTGTTAAAAGAGGATTGTAACTTTTTTTTATTTTATATACATACACATGAATGTTCATGATAGATTACGAATATTTCTTTTTCGAAAAAAAAAAAAGATTACGAACATTTCAACTATTTTCGCACGATATAATAAAAAAAATTAAAATTTATAAATAGGTAGATTGAATCCATCTCTAAGTTTTCGAGATCTTTTCAATAATTTGGGCAATCTAATTAACCTAAAATATCTTTGCCTTTTACCCTAAAAAATAAGAAAACATACAGAAAAAGGAGCTTTGATCTTGGATTATAAATCTAAGAAAAGCAAGAATTTTTTTCTTTTGGTTCAACTTTGCCATGAAATTTAATAATTTATTGGAATGTTTTCTTCATCGAAGCGACTAATTTGGGTAACTTCACGAATATTGAAACCCGATTAGATATTGCATCGCGCACAGCTCATACTTGCCCGCAAACAAGTTAACCGAAGAACAACAACAACAATCTCAGGCAAGGAATTTTATCTTCAAATCCATTGATTTCTTGGCCATTTCTCGGCGAATTCGAGAGTTCTTTGAAGAACCCTTTAATTCAATTCATTTTCCCATTACCCAATTGAAATCCTTCTCGGAAACGGTACGCAATGATTCCTCTTAGATTTTCGTTTCTCTTATTCTCACGCACTTTCCTGATTTTGTTTTGCGTTTTTTTTCGGTTTTTGTCAGGACCCATTTGTTTGTTTGCTTGCTTTTTCGTTCAAATGCTTGTTTCTCGTCGATCTAGATTGGTTCAGGCTGGAATTTGATTGTTTCTGGGGTTGTGGTTTAGGTAAATCGTGACCCACTTGTAGATCTTTGTATACTATCTTCGTGGTTGTTGTTCTTAGTTGCTGTTGTAATTTCTTCTGTTTCTGTAGTTGATTGGGGGAAATCTTGTACCAGGAGTAATGTTGAACTTTTCATTTACTTTTTGAAGAACACTTGGGTGTTCAGGATCGATTTGTTTTTTTTTTCCTTCTTTTTCATGCTACTTTTGAGTGTTGTTGAAGCAGGGAAAAGGGTTGTTGTTTTTTTCTGAGTTTTTCTTTAATTGACATGTAATGCAGGTTTTTGAGTACATTGTTTCAGTACAAGGGTTTAAGTTGGATCTTGATTGTTGGTTGAAATCTAGTAGATTTTGTGAGGGAAGTGAATAGTGATGACTGGAGATTAGGGGGAATGGTCCCTTGGATTGATGCAACAAGATGAGCCGGTCCCCTTCGTTTTCTGTGAAGTCTGAAGTTAATTTGAAGTTGGATCCAGAATCTCTCCAGAATTGGGTTGTGGCCTTTTGCATTATTAGGTTTGATCTTGAACAGGGTCAACTCATTGAGGAGTGCTATCCTCCAGGCTGTCTTACTCAAGAGGAGGAACTTGAAGTTGCGTTTAGTTCATTTCCCGATTCGATTTCGCAGAACCATAACCGGTCAAGCATTCATGATTGTATATTCTTTTTCCGCGTTCGCAGGAAGGAAGTTTCTCAACCGAGAAATGTTTCTTCTTCTGAGATAACTGAAGTGGATGAGTTGTTACAGAATGACTCAAAACTTCCAAGATCAAAAAGCAGCAGCCTTGCTAACAAGTCTAAGTACATGTATGGTTTTGTTTTTAATAGGCAGAGACATGATGAGAGGCTAAGAAGAGGTGGAGAGCAAAAGTCTGTGGTAATTTTGTCTCATAGTCCTTATTCTACTGTCTTCAAACCTCTGTTGCAAATCATGGGTCCATTGTATTTTGACATTGGGAGGAAGGCTCTTGAGCATATTGCTGCTTATGTTTCAATGTGGCCGGCTCCTGTACCCGGGAAGCAAATGGAGCTTCCTATTGGAAATGCGTTGCTTAAAGCACACCTGCCACCTGCTCATAGTTTGCCAATGGACAGCGACACATTTTCCGACGAGTCTACATCCTCTATGGCTCCTTTTCTTCCCAATAATCAGTCAGTTCCGCAAGGTCTTTTCCACGATTCTGACCTTTTTGGTACATTTCGGGGTCTTCTTTTGCAGCTCTGGCTATTGTGGGAGTTGCAACTTATTGGTGAACCCATCCTTATCATTGCACCAACGCCTCCCCAGTGTTGTGAAGCTGTTGCTGGTCTTGTTAGCTTGGTTGCTCCTCTTCTTTGTAGTGTTGATTTTAGACCTTATTTCACCATTCATGACCCTGCCTTTTCATACTTAAACACACTTAAAGATGGAGCTACTTTCCCACCTATGGTTTTGGGAGTGACAAACCTCTTCTTCCTTAAAGCCCTTCGTAATGTTCCTCATATTGTCTCAGTTGGAAACCCTGCTGCTAATCGGCTTGCACAGACGTCCAGGTCCTCAAGTGGCAGTGTTTCTGGCACTCCCGAAGGGCTTGGATTTCGGCAGCTGTCCTTGAAAAAGTTCTCTCCAACAAACTTGATAAATGCTGTCAAGTTGAGGAGAGATGGTCCACTCTGCCTCATGACAGAACATAAGGAAGCTATCTGGAGTACTTATCCTGCAGCAATGAAGCCAGACACATCAATTTTAAATCGGCTTATCGATGCCGGCTTATCACCAAGGGTTGAGGAGTCCATGTCTGTTGTTAACAATGAGATACTGCGTCGGCACTTCTTGGAACTTACAACCAACTTTTTGGCTCCTTTTGGGCCATACTTTCGAACAACCACGCCTTCAGAAGGATGTTCTCCATTTGATGAGCCTTCTCGCCCTCAATTTGATGCTGATGAATTTCTTGCCAATCTATCAACAAGAGGACCAGGAAAATTTATAGCCAAGCGAATGAGATCTAACTGGCTGGACTTGTACAGGTAATGTGGGTGTTTACATATGCCATTCTATTGTATTCTTCTATTTCCTAGGAAGTATTCATCGCCCTTCAAGAATAGATTTATTGAATTTTTTTTTATCGTCATATGAACTGACCCGGCGAACTCTTTCTTTCAGGCGGTTTCTCAAAGGACCAAACTTTATGCCTTGGTTTCAGAGAAGGCGCGCTGTTGCAGAACAAGAACAGCATAGACTATGGAGGCAAGCAAGAATCAATGCTGATATACCACATCTTATATCTAAAATGCCTGAGTTGGAAGTTGTTGACTTATTTAATGCTATTGAAAGACATCTGCTCAGAGAAATGGAGGTATTTTTTCCCAACAATTCATCTTCCAGTGTCATTATTTTGATTCCATTTAAATCTCGGTTAGTTTACAATTATAGTTATTTTGTTCTTTTGAAAGGTATCGAATGGTTTCGAAGAGGCTTAGGTTTTTTTTGTGGGTTTCTGATTTCGCTGAAAGATTTTAGGAAAATGCGTGATGTTTTAAATGCGCTCCTTAAGAATATTTTTGGGTTGATGATCAATATGGTAGTGAAGGCAGAAAATTTTGATATCATTGAACAGTTTTGTAGGAATGTGTTTTAGCCAAGCTGGAAGTAGGAAGTAGGAATGTCTTCTAGCCTTATTGTTATTGCCAATTGGAACCATATTCATTAGAAACTATTGGTTGATATAATTAAATTCATCCCAAGCCATTGTCTTATTCTTTTGTGTTGATTGGTGATTTAGCATGATTCGAAATGACTTCACGTGGGTTTGAACACATGACTTCTTGTTCTAATACCATTTTGAACCCATGTGTTCAAACTCACTTGAAGTCTTTTCCTTCCTAATTAATATTGATTTTTATTTGTTTGACACTTTTAAATTTTCAAGCCTACAGTACAAATAAAGGAGAGTGTTGGTTGATATCAATAAACTTATCCCTACTGTAACTATGACTTAACCACTTTAATTTCACAGTGGCATAGTTTTTTATAATGTCTCAATAGGATGTAATTTTCAACCATCAATGAAATTTTTTGTGTTTCCTATCAAAAAAAATAAACTTACCCCTACTCATTATCTTAAGCTTTTAAGTTGATTGATGATTTAACATAAATATATGTAGTAACGAGGAATAAAAAGTTACAAAAGGTGGGAAAGCTAGGAGTCAATCTTAGGTGAGGGAAATCGTAATAAACCATTCTAACCTATCAAAATAAAGACAGGAGAGTATTAGAAAACCATCAGTATTACGCCAAAAGAGACATTCAACTGAAGACTGCCAACCTCCTCTCGTCCTATCCTTTTCAAGACATTTCTATTATTATTATTATTATTTTATTCATATTTGTGAGTGTACGAGCTAACATGAGGTGTTGTGAGTGTACGAGCCAGCTTGAACACACCTCGACAACAATCCCAACCATCTAGATAATGTCCACTCCACATTCCTCTTTTCTTTGAGAGTGGAAAAAGTGGTCAGAGGTTTTTGTTATTGATAGGAAAAGAAGTTCTTGCTTTTGATGGGAAATGAGAGAAATATGCATTACCATTTCTAGCTTTTCAAATCCAAACTTTTAAAGAATTGGCAACCGCCCCCACCCACCTAGACAATGTTCACATTCCTTTTTGAGAGTGGGAAGAGTTGGCGTGAGGTTTGAGTGATATTTGGACCCTCATTAGATTCATTGTTTCTCTTTGGGTTTCAGTTATCAATTTTTTTTGTAATTATTCTCTAAGAGTTATTTTCCATGATAGAAGACTCTTCTTTTAAGTGGTCTCCATTGTTTGGGCTATTTGTTTTGTATGCCCCTTGTAATGTGTTTTCATTCTTGGATCTTTATCCCAAAAAATTTGTTGTGAGGTTCTTTTTCTTTTGATAGGAAATGAGAGAAATAAGAGTTAAGAACGGAACATAGAAAAAAAAATCATAGGCCATGGAGGCAAGACATGTCGCCCATGCGCCATCCCATGCTTAAGATGAAGAACTGAACAAATGCCTTTAATCTAAATTGACATTGAACTCCTATGCTCTGTCTTTAAGCCATCACACTGAAACCAACCCAGGAAGCCTATTTTCGAAAAACTTGGGAGGGCACCAAACTAAGCTGAAACGTTTTCGAATGAAATTTCAGGCCTTGAAACAAACAGACAACGAATGAGCAAACTAATCTTTTTCCTTGTTTATAAGAGGTTTTGTAGCCATATATTTATATTTCAAACTCCATCTTCAGCTGCAGGAATCCAGAAGGGTTTATGTAGACTCTGTTACAACTTGCCAGAAACTGAAAGGCGATCTGCTTACTGTTTTTAATGTGCTTCCTAAAGACACGCAACAGCTTTTGGTTCTCAATCCACAAAGGGCATCTCTTATCCGTGGAAGTCCCGAGTCATCGTAACTTCCCGGGCGTCCGCTTATACAAGTTGGTGGTAAATCTCCAAGATAGTACTGAATACAAGCCACAGTCAAGTAGCCTCAGGCAAAGAGGTTGATTTTCAGAGGCAGCACTCACTGGTTTGTACACTTCATCACTGGATGGGGAGATTTTCCCTGATATTGTGGCTTCTGCAAATGTAAGTACCATACCACTTTGGACCTAATCTTTATATTTAAGATTTATTCTAACAAAGTATCATCTTTTTTTACTAAAAATATGTTTCTAAAAATAAAACAGATGGCCAAGGATGAAAGATATGGCAGTGGTGATCTTCAACCTATTGTGAACTTTATGGATCATAAAAATTTCTTAGGAAATGATAGTTTAGCAATTTTTTTTTTTTAATTAGAGTTTCTAATTTTGTACTGTCTTCATCATTTCTAAGGGATCATAATGTCAACTTGTAACATGTAACTTATTTTTTTGTACTGAGTCAGATCCATCTTTTATTATGTAGATGTAAAGTTAAAGCAAATAGTTTCAGTTCCAAGAATCTGAGACTGTTGCAAGGGATGATGTTGCACATTGTTGGATTATTTTGAGTGTTTTGAATTCATGTTGGAAGGGAAGTTCAAATTGTAGCATTTTGGAAAGTGTTGTGAGATACATATTGTTTCAATTGTCTCAAAACACTTGAAAGGTAGGACTTGATATTCGCTCTCAAAATATATATACCAATTTAAATCTAAATCAACTGGTCAAGATATTTATCATTGATCTAAAAGTTACAAGTTTAAATCTTCAAAAAGTAACTTTTATAATTTTCTCTTTTATTTGCTTAATTTCTTAGTGACACTAAAGTTATAAATTGGTCGACCAGAATTCCAATGATGTCATGTATGATTTAATAATCAAGAGGTTATGAGTTTGAATCATATTCCTTAGTTTAATTTAAAAAGAAATCAATATTTTTTTTTATTTTTTTTTTTTTGTAAATGTATGCTAGAAAATGGCGTGAGGAGAAGAACATAACTCAACAAAAATGTGTATAAATATTGAAGTCAAGAACTCAACCTATTACAGAACTTTATTAACGACTTTCAATTATATTCAACTTAGGAATTATGAAAACATAATATGGATGATAACTCTTCTTTACTGCGTGATTACAACTAGAAATAATTTGCAACAATATTTAAAGTTTCAACCACACAATTCAACTTGAAATATTTTTCATGGTATCAAATGAAATTTAAAAAAATATATAGAAAAAACAACGCAAAATATAGAAAAAAATTTCAATTTTTTTTTTAAAAAAAACAGTATATGAAAAGATAGGGAAAGGTTAACATTACATTGATATTTTACTAATAAAAATAACATTTTAAGTTATTTCAATAATCTACGATCTTCGCTTATGTAATTCTTCTAGAATGATAAAAAAACACTGATTTTTTGTATATCTGTGACTGTCCAGGCTATAACTTTCACACACCTCAACAAATGTCATAAGACATACCACGACTAGTATCATGAGACATACCACCTGATTCTACAACATTTGAATATTAAATAAATTCGTAAATTCGTAAGAAATTAATTTCCAGTCTCTTTAGCAATCTGTCCCATAAAAGTAACCAGGAAGAATTCCCATATATGCACGAACAAAATAACACCAAATATATATTGAGCAGTTGAATTATACAAAAGCTCCATAGAAGAAAAATTGATCGTTTCAGAACTCAATTAAATTACCCATCTCACAATGTCTTGGATACGCTGCTAGTCACTAAAATCACACATAAATAGGGGAAAATGATAAACAGTCATTCTATTTGTAGGATAAAAGGATAAAATTCAGCAACTGCAAGACAGTATAATCCACCCATCAACGCAGTCTTCTAGCTTCCCTCTCGGACTCCAACAGGGTAAGAATGTCTCCTTCCCTCACTGGCCCCTTGACGTTCCGCATAATGTAACGATTCTGATCATCGAGAAACTTGACTCTCACTTGAGTCACCTGCCCTCTCGATCCAGTTCTACCCATCACTTTTACCACCACAGCATGTTTGATTTGTGATTCCATTCCTACATGTACACACCCAAAAAAAATCTTAACCAAATCTTACCCCTTTGCAATCAAAACAAAACTTTTCATTGGTTAGTTAGCAAGTCACAAAACTCTATTGAGAAAACATTTTAGAAAACTACTACAGAATGTTCTGTATGTGATTCCAGAACATTTTGGATAAATAGTTATGATTTGTGATTCCATTCCTACACAAACTCACCAAAAACTATCTTACTATCAGACCAGATCTTTCCCCATGCAATCACTTTTTTATATAAGAACAACAATTTTCATTGATTAATGAAAAAGTTACAAAAGTCTAGGGATAAAATTTTTTAAAACTACTACAAAATGTTTGATTGGAAACAATCTACTACAAACTACTGATTACTGATTATACAGCAGCCCAGCCATTACCAGAACAATCTAATACATGATACTAAATACACAGCTCCAACTTCACAATTTGAAAACCCTAACAATTCAGCAAGTTGTATGCGAGTAAACTAAGAGCAAATACAGAAGAGCTTAAGCCCTGTTTGATAAACATTTGATTTTTTTTGTTTTTGGTTTATGAAATTTAAGCTTATTTTAAAGCAGATTTAATACAAATGTGTGGTTCATCTTTACTCCCATACATCATTTCTTAAAAAAGCGTGTGAATGCCAACCAAGTTTTTGGAACTATTTTTTTCCCAAATTTTGGTTTGGTTTGGTTTCTAAGAATGTAAGTTTTTCAATTTTAAAAAACATACAGTAAAAGAGTTGTTGTAGGCTTAAATTTCAAAAACAAAAACTAAAAACCAAACGAATATCAAACGGAGCCTTAATTATGGCAATCCAGAATG
Source organism: Sicyos baderoa (assembly GCA_037832685.1). NCBI lineage: Eukaryota > Viridiplantae > Streptophyta > Magnoliopsida > Cucurbitales > Cucurbitaceae > Sicyos > Sicyos baderoa. The sequence continues at coordinate 10,032,198 of JBBMEF010000008.1, read as the reverse complement.
TTCTATGAAATTGTAAAAGCGAAAGAGCTAACCATTGCATCGAGGAAGATATTAGCACATGATGATAAGATTTACAATTCATAAACATTCTAATGCACGATTAAGAACTGCAATGCTTAACACCTCTACTCTCTATCTAAATAATCATCAACCTAACAAGAAGCATATAACGATAACATTCCGATTCTCGATTTAACTACAAACCGAACAATTTCTACAGCGTAACGAAACAATCGCAAAAACAATTTGTATAGCCTCAATGCTATGAATTCTGAACAGAACGAAGAACGAAGAACAAAGAACAAAGCAGAAAGGCATGGATTGAAGAAGAAATTGGAAAGCTACCTTGAACGAAAGAGGATTGAAACCAGAGAGACGTTTGAGAATGCACAAGCCGCCGGACAGCAAGATCGCCAGCGAGAATGTTGGGTATAAATACGGCGTTGCTAGGGTTTCTGATCATGTGTAAGGACGAATATGCCCCCATGAATCTTTTAAAACTGCAAGGGTGTTTCGGTCATCGTGTTTTCGGAAAACCAGTTTTAATTAAACATTTTTTATATTTGTTCGACTAATTTTCTTTTATTTTATCAAATTTTGTATAAAAAGAGAGAGATAAAAAAGAAGAAATCATTTTATTGATTTTATCTAATTGATTTTCGACTTAATATTTGATCATATATATATATATATATATATATATATAAATATATATATAATTGCTGCTTTCAAGAAAAATAAGTTTATACAAAGTCAAGAGGAACTAAAAGATATCATCTTTTGTTTATAATAGGATTATCTTTTTCTTTTTTTTTTAGAACATAATAGGATTGACTTCGTTGATTTCAAAAAAAAATAAAAATAGGATCGACTTCGTAGTTATAGTTTTCAAGAATTGAATACATTAAAAAAAAATAAGAAAATTAAAAAAAAAAAAAAAAAACATTTTTCTATAAAATTGGTCAAGAGCAACTAAAAGATACTTTTCTATGAAAATTTTATTTAATATTATGAATTGAATTTATTAAAAAAAAAATCTTATTTATCAGTGGTCCATCTAAGACGATTTCATTAATGCTAAAAAAATGTTTTTTTTATGTCACAAAGTATATGAGAGTAAGATTTTAACTTTTTTTTTTATTTGAACTTTTTATCTCTTTATTAAAACCAAAAATAAAATAAAAATAAAGTAATTGGTCTTTTATTGAGAAAGTTATATACATAGAATAGAAGAATAACAATCTGTTGTCGTCCAACGGTTAGGATATCTGGCTTTCACCCAAAAGATTCGAGTTCAATCCCGGCAACGAAAAATTTTATTATATATAAGAGAAAAAGATATATATGAGAGTCAATGTGTCTTTGTTATAAAAAAAAAAAACTAATCAATCCAAAAACATAGATTAATAGATAAAAGGCTTTTAATTCATAGCCACAAAAGTTTACTGAAGATATATTTATTGCCAAATAGCTTTTATTTTTTGATTGGGACATAATAATTGCTAGTTTAATTTTGATAATGACAGAAATATAATTTTGTGTGAAAAGTTAATATATTTAGTTATTTTATTATTTATGTTATTCCTATATTTCACATGCACAAGAAAAAAATGGCCAATAAAGAAACATCGATATCTGTAGCATTCTATCATTTTCACATGTACAATTGTTCGGAATGTATACAAAGTTTCACGTTTGGTTGATAAAAGTGAAAATCATAAATGTATAAATAAAAGAGCAATATTAATCTAAAAAAAAGTAAAGAGCAATATATGAAGCTTTGAATGTGAGACAAAAGATAAAATCATAGGAAGATGTGCATAAAGTTGTTTATCTCTAAAAAAAGTGATATCATAGAAATTCTACTGGCGTAACTGCATATCAAAGCGCCTCAATAGAATAGTCACAATGACTCGTGATGTTGGGTTAATAGAACATGTAGTGTCTTACATTAAAGAAGCCTTGTATATGAGACAAAAAATAAAGTCACAAGAATTTTATGAAGATGTGTATAGGATTGGTTGTCTCTAAAAAAAATAATATCATAGTAATTCTACTGACATAGCCGCATGTCAAAGTGTCTCAATAAAATAGTCAAAGTGACTTGTGATGTTGGGTTAAAAGAACATGTAGTGTCTTACGGTAAAAAGGAGTTTGCTAGGTTAAAAGTGGTATGCTCGAACAAGCACTAATGAATTGACTATTTGAAGGGAACTTAGTGGGCCTTTGTTCGAGGAAAAAAATGTTTGGATGCAACTAAAATATCACATTTGTTACAAAAAGAAGGAAGATCATGAATCAAAAGTGTCAAGATAAAATCTTTATTAGTACATACATATTTTTTAAGTGATTCCAAAAAACAAAACTATAAGAACTTATATTTAAAGTAGACAACGCTATACTATTAAAGATTGTTTGTCGTTCCTCTTTGTATTTGAGTATCTTAAGTGGCAAACAAAAAGAGTAAAACCTCAATGACATAGTCGGTATAGTTTTGTAAATATCTATATGATAAGTGATGTGATGAAAGAAAACTAGCTTGAATAAGAGCAAACTTGGGTGAATTGGTAGATGACTATTTAAGTAGATAGCTAACCATTAAATATAAACACTTGATTCTCAATTAGTAACCTTTATTTGTTTTGAATGGTAATATTATAGAAAAAGTGAAGTGTGAATGAGAGTAGGATGGAGACAAGTTTGATATACACACATAATTTTAGTGTAGTTTTTGGGTCAACAACTTGAAGTGGAGAACATACCACGTATAGAAAGAGAAAGTGACGTTTGTAAATTTAGGTTTTTATTTATTTACATCCTCACCTTTAGTAATAAGGGAAATAACTGTCCAAAGTAAAAAAAAGTGTTAGATTTGGTTAAAATTCAATTTAATTTCACGGTCATGAGTTTAACCTTAAAACATCAAAATTTTCGATCCCTCTCTTCAATTTCAAATTAAAAAAAGAAGTAAAAACTTGAGTGCTAACAAAATTTGAACTTTCATTTTTGTGTTGGTGATTTGTGAATTCTAAAAAATATATATTTTAGAAAAATATAAAAAATCAAGAATTTATTGGTTAAATGAAGGGACCTATTAAATAGTTCCAAAACCAAACACAGAATTAAACATTTAGATTTTAAACTCAAGGACTAAAATGTATTATTCTCAAAAATTAAATAGATAAAGATAATAAACTTATAGTTGAAAAGATTGAATGAGCTTCTCTCTTGGAAGTTGCTTGTTGCATTGGTTTCTAAGGAAGGTTCATATATATTATGAAAAATTATTATTTTATTCATGTTTGTGTCACCCACAATGATTCTTCTTATTTCTTCTACAACTATTTTTATTCTCTCTATGATCTTTTTATTCTACTCAAACTCGTTATTTTGTTCTCCATAATCAATCATAGTATGCACTCAAACACAAGGATGATTTCTCTATGATCATTTTTGTCATTTTACATACTCTAAACATAAATAATCATTATCGACTCAAGTGCCACTAATGATTAAGCAAATAAATCTTAACCCATGAGAGACGGACCAAGTGTGTGACCTTTGACCCTTTCCTCTCAGGCCTCCACTGATCATGACATCAGAGAAAAAGAAAGCTTTTGGGATGAGTGACAAAATTTACTGTTTAATATGTTTTTTTTTTTTTGAAGATTCTCTGCACCTCTCTCTTTGCTCCCCCTAATTTCTCACTACCTGCTCTATGATTGCTGATGTCTCACCAAAAAGTTTCTCTTTCTCTCTCTAACTCATTTCTTATCGATCATTGCTGATCGGTCAAAATAACTCTTCATTTCTATATATCGGTTTCTATAATTCTTCTACAAAATTTCACATCCAAACGAGCAATTGCATACAACTCCTCCACAAAATTACATATCCAAACAAGCTACTACCGCATACTCAATTTCTAACTCTTCATTTCAATTGTTCGAAATAACTTTTCATTCCAATCGGTCAAAATAAAGCTCATGCAACTATTCATCCAAACACCCCCTAAAGTTTTATGCAAGTATGATGATAATTGATGGGGTATGAAAATGACAAAGAACATGTATGTCACTTCACCCCCTCCAAAAAGTGGTCCTTTCTATGGTTGATATTTTCACCATTCACCTCTCCTTCCTTCTCCTTGCACCACAACATTCACTCTTCTTCTCTTTCCTCTTTATCTTTTGGCCCCCAAACCAGACTCTGAACACAATTCAGCATGGTTTAATCCCCCATTGCCACACCTAACATCTCTACAGGCTAAGCCATGTCAACTGCATCATCAGCTACCTGGACCAAAGAAGAAGATAAAGCATTTGAAAACGCCATAGCTACTCATTGGGCTGCAGCTGCTGAAGATTTGGAAGGGAATGGCTCAGAAGAGATGTGGGGAAAGATTGCTTCAATGGTTCCAACCAAGAACATGGAGGAGTTGAAGCAACACTACCAAATGCTGGTCGAGGATGTCGGTGCCATCGAGGCGGGCCAAGTTCCTATTCCTAAATATGCTTCTATTGGAGAAGAAACTACTAATGCTTCCACGAAGAAAGACCATCGCCTTCATCCTCATGGAGCTACTGGTTCTGATAGTAATAAAAGACACAATTCTGGGTTTGGAAGTGGGTTTTCTGGGCTCTCCCATGACTCCAAGGGTGGATCGAGGTCCGAACAAGAAAGAAGAAAAGGGATCCCATGGACAGAGGAAGAACACAGGTTTGTGTACTTTGAATACTGGGTCATTTCATCGAGACCTCTATAATTTAACACTCTAGATCTAATAAGCACAAACCCATATTGGTTTTCTGGTCTATGGGATATATATATATATATATATATATATATCTTACCTTTCTGCAAAAAAAAAAAAAAAAAAAAAAAATCATACCTTTCTTTAGTTTGAAAGGTCGTCGAAGATGACCAACAAAGAAAGAAGCTCTGTTTTATTTTAATTCCAGAAAATGTTACAGAGTAGCAGAGGAAGAGAGAAAGAGATGAAGAGAGGTTTTTTTTTACTTGGTAATAAAATAATCAATAAATTTAAGGAAAGAGTATCAATAGTTAATCTATTCATATTTCATGGAAATTTTAAATAGAAAGTTACAAAAAGAATAATTATTTATAAAACTGAAACTTATAATACGCGATACGTCAGAATATACGATACATTAAAATTGAATTTCGATTCACGTTCCATTTTACGATTTGACAATCTTGTATATATATAATATATTCTTCTTTTTGGAAATCAAGCTCATCCTTAGGTTAGACAATGAAAACACGGAGATGAGTATCAAGCCCAAACCTTCGACCATGCCACCCTTGGAGGCAGGCCTATGGGATATGGCATAGAAATAGAATCATTTTCCTTCCTTTATTATGGAGAAAAGAATTGAGAGAGATTCTTAACTATTGCTATTTCAGGTTATTTCTACTGGGTCTAGACAAGTTTGGGAAAGGAGATTGGAGAAGCATTTCAAGAAATTTCGTTATATCAAGGACACCAACACAAGTAGCCAGTCATGCACAAAAGTACTTTATTCGATTGAACTCAATGAACAGAGATAGAAGAAGATCAAGTATTCATGACATTACCTCAGTTAATAATGGAGGCGGTGGCGACGCCATGTCCCATCAAGCTCCGATCACTGGCCACCAGACAAACGGCACAAACCAGAGTAATCCGCCGGCTTTGGGGCCACCAGGGAAGCACCGGCCTCAGCAGCATCTGCCTGGAATAGGCATGTATGGGGCACCTGTTGGGCATCCAATGGCGGCTCCTCCCGGTCACATGGCATCGGCTGTTGGCACACCCGTGATGCTTCCTCATGGAATGCATCCTCATCCTCATTATGCCATGCCAGTTGCTTATCCGATGGCTCCTCCACCAATGCACCAATGACAATTCTTTTTTTTCCATCTTCTTATCAGTAATCAGATTTTTGTATTCATGGATGAAATAAGAAATTTGAGGCAAAAGTCATAACAAAAAAGAGAGAAGGGAAAAAGTTCACTACTTTTCAACTTTTTCATTCTTCATTTATGATCCATCCAATCATGTTGTGATGAGAATATACCAATATAGAGAGGTTTGAAAAACCTTTCAAGGACGAATATGAAAACAAATTTTCATTTTCACCCAATGTTTGACAGTTTATATGCAATGAAATATAAGCATGAGTCGACAACTCTTAAAGATCCATTAATTTCTTTTTAGTAAGCATTTCTGTATTTGACACAAAGATAGCCTTTCACCAATTAATTAAAGAGTGATGGGGCAATATATACTCCGGCAAGTTTTCGAACGCCCTGCCACAAGAAAACGCAACAGTGACAAACTAAAAAAACTTCAAAATTTGAAGGAACAAAGCCCAGTTGTCAAAAAAGATTCCAAGACTACGTACACGACCAAATGTTTCTCAGCAATATTAATGATAACACAATAAATTAACAATTTAAGATCTCGGCTTCCTGAAACTTCCGAACTTTCTAGCGACTGCAGCATCAGATAACGTATCCCACACCTGCAAATAACACAAATTTAATTTACAATTACTAAGGCCCCGTTTGATAACCATTTGGTCTTTTGTTTTTTGTTTTTTAAATTTAAGCCTATTCTTACTCAAATTTTCCTACAATGTGTTCCACCCTTCCTACCATATATCCATTTAACCAACTTTTAAAAACAAAAACAAACTTTTGAAAGCTACTTTTTTTTTTTTTTTTTTTTAAGTTAGTTAGTGTTCTACTTTCTTAAGAAAATAAGGATATATTGTAGGTAGGGTGGAACACATTGTAGGAAATTTGAGTGGGAATAGACTTAAATTTCAAAAACAAAAAACAAAAAACAAAAAACCAAATGGTTACTAAACGGGGCCTAAATATTTCAAATGAAAATGAATATACACCTAACATTGTATTATGTATACTCACCTCCAATTTTCCTTTGGAGCCTCCAATAGCCAGCAAAAAGGGACAATCTTCTGAGAAGGAAACCGAAAACACAGCTCCCTGGTATAATTAAAACATGGAGAAATTATTATTAGAAGTCTCCAACATGCTAAGTGCGCTATAACTTAACCATGGAAATCATATTACTTACTGCTTTAGGATTCGTGGATGCCACACATGAAGGTTCATTATTAGACAAGTCCCACAATTTAACCTGCACAAGACATTTGAGTCAATGACAAAGAAAAATTACCTTTTTATATATTATCTTAGAATCATTTATAAGCAATATAAAGGGATTATGTATTACCATTTTGTCAGTAGATCCAGTAGCAAGTAGCTGGAGAAGAGTGCATAAAAACAGAAGTTAAATCAGACAAAGCTAGGAACACAAAGAAAAGGAGAGTGAGGAAGTTGAGCAAGAAACAGATGAAAAGAACAGCAAGTACATTAGGTGCCGACGGGTTGTAAGAAACTGAGCACACAGCTTTCTCATGCGCATGGAGAGTAAAACTTGCTTTTGATTCAGAACCAGTCTCTGAGGTGGCATTACGGATATCAAAACCTTTCACTGTACCATCATCTAGACTCACCTGCACAAATTATACAAATCAGCATCTTATATGATAAATACTTCGAAAACCGAACTCACTGAATGAATTAATAGTACTCCATGAAACATACTAAGAAAATCCAAATCAACGAGTGAATTGTGAAACGAGGAAAAACAAAAATTCAAAACTAGATCTGTGAAGCAGGAATACACACCACAAACATGTGCTCTGTATGCGGATCCCAAGCCAAGCTCTCCACATCTGCTGTAACTAGCCACTTGTATCCTGAATGGGCAGGATTTCTACCATCTTTCTGAATTATATAAAATTTCAAACTATGATGAGAAATCATAAAACTAAAGAAGTTGAACACAAAGATCAACTTGTTTTAAATAAAGTAAAACAGCATCATTGTAATCCCACAAGAAAGTGGAAAAAAACTTGAAAACATCTCATATTACCAAAACTACTGAGTGATCAAACGATCCACTAAGGAGAACTTGGGACGAATGATGATTCCATGCAACAGCTTGAACCTGGAAAGTAAAATACAATAAACAAAACATCATATTTGGCACCGATTGGAAAAGTCAAAGATGTTAATCTATATAAGAACTCATATAGCTACGCGTCCACGCAAGATAAAAGACTATCATCATGAAACTCTTCCAAGTTAACATTGATGTAATGCTAGAAAACAAAACAATAGAGCAGATAAATTTTGTGATATTAAAATTGAGGGGGAAATTACAAAAAACCTCGGAGCTTTTGAGAGCCTTTACCTCCAATTTACCGTGGGTTTGGTTAATTCAGTCAACTCTTGTGTTCACTCACACACTAATGGCTTTACAAACACTAACACAAAATACCTTACAACACTCCAACTCCAAATTCCCTAATGCACCCCCCACTCACACATGTTCTTCCTTGCGTACATAATAATATGGATAGGAGGCTTGGAACTTTCCCAACCAAAGCTTAACCTCATTATTTTATCCAAGATTCTTTACCTAATCCCGTCCAAGTCCTTGCTCACTCCTATGCATAAAACTCTTAATTTAAACACGAAGCAAATTTATATTGACATTTGGTATTGCTATAACACTACCCCATCCCTCCTTTTACATCATTCACTTTCTTTCTTCTGTTGAATGTATAAGGAATCGGATGGACACTTTTGTCATGAAGTTAATTTCAATTTTTTTTATATCTACAAGTGTCCAAGCCACCTTACACGCATTACGACTATTCTCACGAAACAACTATTTGACCCTAAATACATTTTCTTGTCAAGGTAACTAATAAAAAATTAATTTCCAAGTAAGTGGTCATCATGGATTGAATCCATAACCTCTAAACACTTTATGATTTACAATACTCTTATTTGACTACCCAAAAAAAAAAAAGAGAGAGAAGAAGAAGATACCACCCTTGGTTAAGTGGTTTAATAAGATCCAAAATGCATGTGCACAGAGTTGTACTTGTACAGATTAAGCAAATGAGTATATAAGAAGGAGCATTTGTTTTTCATGAAAGCTTCGTAAAAATAAGAAATAAACTAAGGTGAATACTTGAAATCAATTTGGACCGCCAATCTTCCTTTTTTATGAGAAGACCACCCATCTCTTTTGGGATAGAGAACAGTTTAAGAAACCAATTAAAACCTTATTACAATTATATAAACTGACTTTTAGATAATTAATATATGAATGAATAACGATACAACCTAGATTCTTACCTTGTCTGTATGATGCTGCATAGTTATATTACATTTTCCAGTGGATACGTCCCAAATCTTGACTTGTTTATCAGCACTTGCACTGGCAAGTATATTCCTGTTTGTTATAGGAGAAATTAACAGTGAATCATAATGCACTGGGACTTCTTGAAATAACTCACAAAAACAAAGAAACAGTAATTATGAAATAATATTAAACATACCTATAATCCTTATTCCAAGCAAGTCCGAGTACTGAATCCGTGTGACTGTCCTCTTTGTATGTAATTGATGTCTAACAAAACAAGCCATGGAGTTGGTAAAATAGGTAAGGTCTTAAA
>JBBMEF010000008.1:9994791-10015638 GCA_037832685.1 Sicyos baderoa | reverse complement strand
CCATCATGGGATTTGAACCCATACCCTTATGCACCCCAAGGCCCTTCATGACCAATTGGGCTACCCCATGATGGTTGCAGACCCGGACATCAACCCAGCTTCTATAATCTAAAGCCCGCAATGAATCTAATCATACCATTGCCTAACTGGTGGTGTTCCATATACGATTAGAATTCATATCAACATACAAAATAAAAATCTGAAAGCACAAAGAACAGTAAGACTAAGGGGGCTTGAATAAATCAGCTTAGGTTTACATTGAAATTTCAAAGAAATCAATCACACAACAGAAAACACAAACCTTGAATCAAAATTTACACTACTTTATTGCCAAATTCCAGTTCTAAACTAGTGTGCCCTAATTCAACCAGTTTGTGGGAACAACCTTCAATTGAGTGAGTTTAGGCAATGGTATCAGATTCTTATGTGGTCAAATTTAGGGCACTCACACTATACAGAATCTTCGAGTTCCTTCATTTGCTGCTCCTTCCTCATCAATTCGATTTCGTATTGTTTTAACCTCTCCTTCACCTTCTCCTGCAACAAAAACAAAATCGCAAACAGAAGAAGAAGAAGAAAAAAACGTTCAAATTTCTCTTTGCATCTGCGAGATTCGCCTGGAATTAAGCGGCGAGTGCTAACCTTGTAGCTGAGTTCGACGCGGTGCATTACGTAGAAGCCGAGAACGCCGCCGGCGACGGTGCCGGTGATGATCCGAACATAAGCCCATGTTCGAGAATTTCCGATCATTTTCCCAATCTCTCAGCTCCTTTTCCTTCTCGAGCTTTCTGTAGAAACGCTGAAGATCTACCCGTGGACTGTGGGCATGGATATGGGTATGGCCCGATGACCCGATTCAGCCCGAGTCTAGTTCATTTAGTTGAATACGATTTTGTTGGAAAAAGATAAAAGGATTTCAATAAATATATAATATAATTTAAATGTTTTATTTTAAATTCAATAATAATTGATTGACTGAATTAAATATCAGCATAAAAAAAAGTCTGAATTTTCCGCGGAATAATTCTAAATAAATTTCACTTAAAAACAACATTTATTTAGTCGATAAAAAGAATAGAGATGCAGTAACATTTTATACGACATAGTAACAAATAAGTTATATGTTCGAAACCTTTCTTTTAAAAGTTGTTGAAGTAGAAAAAACTAATCGAAAGAATCAATGGCGTAATGATTTTATTGTTTGGTTCAAAACCAGCATCACGAATTCGAACCCTGGAAGAATCGGTATTACATGGAATTGAGAATCAATTGTCAAGCTAACTCTAAGAATGTTATCGTATTACCTTGCCCATTAAATTATTGAGAAGAAACCTAATCTTTTCCACATTAGCACTCATTTTTTGTTAGTTCAAAGATCTGCTACTAATTTTGAGAAGCTCCAATAAGCTTCTTATTGTACATTCAACAGCTAAATGTCTCAAGCTACATAACTAATAAATTAAAGATCATCATAGTGTACGGACTCCTTGTACCTAAATGATCTTAAACTTGCTACTCCAAAGAGAGAAAAGAATCCATTCATCTCGGTTATTTGAAATCCTCTCTCTAGTTTAAAATTTTGGCAGATGGAATCTTTTTATATAGTACAACAATAAGTTATTGCGAGATTTAAACCACAACGTTATGGTCGAAGATATATGTCAATTACCGCTGGGATAAACTTGCTGAATCAATAAGTAGCTTAAAAACATATGCATACTATTCGAAACAGAAATATTTTTAAGATAAATAACTTACTTACAGGCTAAAAAGTCTAAGATAACAAATCGCCAGATATTCATGAATATCAGAATATACATCTGATTCACCTAGGGAATTATTCAAAGTTTACAAAGAATACCTGTATGTATTTCGAATTCTCTCTATCTATATATACCAATAAAAGTAAGCTTCGAGTTCGATTCCACTTTTAATTTCATTCGAGCAGAGTTCATTACATGTATTAAGGCAGTTCGCCAATTGTTGATTTAATTTGATAGCTATTTCGCTGAAAGTTTAACTACGTACTTGTAGAGTTACTGGCAATATTGCTTTCTTCTGGTGTTTTTGTGAAGGCAATTTCAGAAACCAAGGGCAAATGATCGCTGCCCACCTTCTGTAAAAGCAAGTTCAAATTACATCAGATAATGGATGAAAACGGTGTTACCTTGCTATGAAGACTCTTAATCTGTAGAAAGCTCAAATATAAACCCTGGTCATGTCAAAAAAAAAAAAAAACGAATGACGTTAATTGTAAAATTCCTTATTGCCTCCTAGGTCCGGGCCTTGGAATGGACATGAGTGTCCCAAGTATGTAGCGAAAAACTCCAATTTTCAATTAAAAAAACAGAAAACAGAAAGTAAAATAGCCATGAAATGCCAGAAGGAGTAGTACTTCAATGCCATTATGTACGACTTGGTAATCAAGAGGTTACAGTTTCGAGACCCCTCACCCCCAAATGTGTTGGAACTCAAAATGAAGAAACTTTCAACTACCTAACCTACCAACTAGAATAGTTGTTCAACTGATATAAGTGTGTGTCCATGACTAAGAGGTCGTCTGTTCAAATCCTCCACCCCCATTTTGGTTAATTTCCAAAAACAAACTAATTAATAATAATAAAAAAAAATACCTCGCATGGAAGGCCACCGGTTCTCAGAAGAATATCAATAGGAACAGTATCGACGACCCGCGTAGGAACAAGACCATTAGAGTACCTAAATTAGAGGCAATAAGGATTATTGTCACATGAAGGACAGCAGCAACTTTACAAGTTAAACCACCACTAAAATCTTTACAATTACTAAGAAGAACCCCAGCTTACCAAATATAGTCCACAGTTCCAAGAAACTTGGAATGGTAGGAAGTAGCCAATGGTTCACCAGTGGATCCCCGTGTGGTAGTCGGACCCTGAATAACGTTTTGTTTCAAAAAAGAACATCCTAATTTCAGTATTCGATGCATCTCATAAAAAATAAAAAAGTAAAATCAGTCTCAAAAAAGTAAAATCAGTATTTGAGACTGGAAAACTGAATTAAACAACCAATTAACTATAACAAATTAAATATTGTATCGGTTAGGATCTCACAATTATCCCACATTGGAAAAGTGGAGAGTCCTACAAGCATTTATAAGAGATAAGGGTTACTCCCCTCATTGCTAATTGGTTTTGAGGTGGAACTCATATCCTCTAATATGGTATCAGAGCTCATTAAGTCCAAACGGATATTCGGTACAATAAAAATGAATTTGAGATCCGGTTCAAGATTGGTAGCCTAAAAGAGGCACCATCTTGAGGGGGCATGTTAGGATCTTACAATTGTCCCACATTGAAAAAGTTGAGAGTCCTACAAGCATTTATAAGAGATATTGGGTTACTCCTCTCATTGCCAAATGGTTTTGAGGTGGAATCCATGTTCAAAGGGGTACATAGAAGTTAACAGCTCAGGAGGTTCAGACAAAAGTTCATACCTTAAGTGTAGCATAGGAGCTGGTAAGCCTAAAGGGATTCACCACTACTTGGCAATCAGCGCTGCCAGTAGCAACTTTCACCTCTTCATCAGTCCATGAACTTTTTGTTCTGAAAAAGAAGCCATACAAGTTAACTGAATAGACTTAACTGAAAATAACCAAATATTAGCCTAGAAACATAATCTTTTATGCTATCAGCTGTATATGAGAACAGAATTAAAAATGTGAAAACGAAGCCATATAAATCCAATATCTTATCCTGAATATTATGTACCTTCCCAAGCAGAAAAAAGGTTTCCACGATTCGTTTTTGACACCCAGAACTTCAGCAGGATGACAACCAGATTGCCCGGATAATTCTCTTCGGTCATAGGAAATGATATTCAGCTGTGAATGACATACTAAATCAAACTACTGGATCCAGCATTATTCATATGCTTGTTATAACAAATACATTAATCTACCGTATGAAAGATTATATTTAAGACCTCTCCAGTTAGAAAGGAGGGTAGTAAAGCTATAGTGATGAAAAAGTAGGGAGCATTTGCACCAAGTCACAACTAAATTGACTATAGCATCAAAAAATCTAAAATAAAAAGATATATTTAAGTGATCACTGATTAAAAGGTGCACCTCGGGTGATGATAACAACTTGTATATTGCACTCTGTCAACAAGTAAATAAAGGATTAGAGGTAAATATTTGAAAATTTGAATGATACAAAAATATAAAAGTAATCTTGGTAGAAACCTCAGGAGTACAATTGAAATCACCAGCAAGAACAAAAGGAAGATTACTCCATTTGTCTGAAAGAATCTTGGCCCTTGATAATAGATAACGGAGCTGCAATTTTGTTTCCAAACAAAAATAATAAGAGAGTCATTAATTTCTTATTATCATTGCCAAAGAACATCTAAGAAATCGATGTGATTCAACATGGACAAAAAAAAAAACCATCGAGCAAAACTACTTTTTATAATCTCCAATATACGTGAACTTTTCTGTATTATGCCTATACATAAGAAGCCATCGGAAGAAAATAATAACTCTGTATTATGCCTATACATAAGAAGCCATCGGAAGAAAATAAACTCTAGATTTTAACAGCAAATAGTATCCAGATGACTGTACATGAATATTTTCAAGTCTTGAAGGAAATTACTTGCAACTCTATGAAAGACAACTAAAACTCTAAACATTTTGAACAATATTTCATTGCCAAATTGAGTTTCCCCTTCATATTCAAAGAATTTGTACGGATGACCCTTTATATGGGTCTAACTTGGGTGCACAAACATAGGTAATCTGTATAAGTTCCTCTTCATTTTCAAGTTCAATGGGACGTTTGTCCTTTTTCCTTTCTTTTTTCTTTGGCGGAAGTAAAAAAATTACTAACAGTTTGAAATTATAAAGAGAGTGTGAAAACAACAGAGTGAACGATCATAGCTTGAATTCATACATTAATATGTCTAGTAACATTTAATTGTTTTTATTTTGCTAAGGGCTTACTTGACCTAATTTGACATCCCCCCTGCTCGGGTTGTAAAGCACATGGATGTTTCCAACGAGTAATTTTCTTGATTTAGCTTTGGACATCTGCCTGCATATAGAAAAGTTATGTTTGGAAGTTGGTCTAAAAGAAATTTAAATCTGAAACGTTAGCTGAGTGTGTAAGAAAACTGAAATGCATGCTACCTATAGTTGCATTAACAAACTTTCTAATAAAGTGGTAGATACACAATGAGAATTAAATTTTCTTCAATAAAAAATATTTCATGTTCTGATACTCAAAGAATAACATCAGAAACAACACAAATGACCGCATTATGACAAGTAAAAACTATGGCCAGCGATAACAAATTTGTACCTCTAACACAGAAAGTTGAGCAACATTGTCGCAAAGATTGAAACTCTTGAATTTGACGTTCTCTTCATCTATTAGTCGAAACCTTAGTGAGTAAATAAAGGATATCATGTTAGAGCATTCACATAAGCCTATAAAGCAATATTCTAAGGATGTTTCATATTCTATAATAATATGAAAAGCCATAGCTTCCTCACTTGTCAGCATTCCAGAATATAGCACATCCATCAACAGCATCTCCCGTGCGTCTCTGCCATTTCAAATTGTTCTTTAGCAAGATATTCAATAAGCTGCAAAAGTACATGGACCTACTGACTGAAAATTAATAAATAACAGAACAGACTACATTTTTTCACCTAATCATTCAAGTGGAATGCATAAAATTCTGAAAAAGAACACTAACCGTGTATGAGCCGACGTAGCCTGCTTTCTCCATGATTAATGAAACATCAAAATACTTGTCCACTTCCTAGGCATTTGAAAAACAAGTACAAGTTTTAGCTTTCATTATAGTAAATCTTAAGAGCGTGCAGAGATGAGAAAAAATAAGCTCACCTGCAAGCAGATTATATCAGGGTTCCACATAAGAAGTTCCTCGCATATAACTCTCTTACGGTGGTTCCATTTCAGGTATTGTGAAGGAACGTTGGTGTATAAACCTCTGTGTTTCCATGCATTCCTTTCGGCCAAAATGTTGTAAGACACTACACTAAATTTTTCTGAAACATCAAATTTCATAAAAAGAAAAATTATTTGCATGTTGGATTTGAGATACAGATCCCTTTTCATATAAATAACATTTCATAATACATTTGATCACAACTAAAGCAAGTAAGCCAGGTGCCAATTCCCTGAAAAGCTATAGCCCTTTCGAGGTTCTACTTCTACGAACTACTTTTTTCCATATATATATATATGAGTGTTCGAACAAGCTTAGACACGCTTCGACTATTCTCACGAATCAATTGTCCAACTCTACAACATTTGATTGTCAAAGAAGCCAATATGAAAAAATTCCTAAGAGACGGAGTAGTGATTACTCATAAATTCTACCAGATCCTTTTGACCAATTCATGATGATTTCATTAACTATAACTACCATATTGAATTTCAAGAATCTATATTCAATTGACTAAGGCTGACCTCTATACTTCTTTCACGTTACTGCAGTCCAATCTTTCTAAACCTTTTTCTCCTCAATCCTTTTAAATCTTTTCGTTTCTACTTCTAGACAATTTTCTTCCAATATTACTCTAACCACACATTTATACAGCGTTATTTTAACTAAACTACATGAGTTTACACAGAAGAAGAAATTGCATGAAAGTGAAAATAAGTAATCAAATGAGATATAAACATGAAGTAAACAATCATCCTCATTCAAATCCAAGTAACTCTGTAAAACATCTTGAAACTAAAGCTCACTCCAAGAATGAAACAATCAAATAAAACAGTAATAACTCGATCAATGATACTCCAATATCAATCTCGCTCAGTACGAAACACAAAAAAGAATCGCGATTGAAGAATTTCTCGAATCACTATACGTTCTTCAGAAGCGGAAGGTTGATCCGCCTCAATCCATGATAATTCTCCACAATCCTTTTAAATCTTATTGTTTCTAAATCTAGACAATTTTCTTCCGATATTACTCTAATCACAACATTCATAATGCATTATTTTAACTAAACAACGTAGTTTCATCAAGAATAAGAAAATACAAAGAAGTTAAGTAAATGAGCTATGCACATGAAGTAAGCGATCATCCATTTCATCCTCATTCAAATCTAATAAACTCTGTAAACATCTCGAAACTAAAACTCACTCCAAGAACGAAACAACCAAACCAAATAGCAATAAATCGATCAACGTTACTCCAAATACAAAATAGAATCGCGATTGAAGAATTTCTTTAATCGCTGTACCTTCAGAAGCAGAAAGTTGATCCGCCTCAAGCCAATGGCGCGCAATTTCAAGACCTTCGTTAAACGGCCTTCGAATGGAGGGATTGTACCATCGACGGGCGTAAGAAGTGGTGGTTGTTGTTGTTGTTTTGGGTAAAGAAGACGGAGTTGATGAAACATTGACATCGTTGGAGCAGCAAGAGAAATGAGAGTGGCGGCGGAGGAGCGAGCCGCCGCAGCTGAGGAGGGCAGTGGCCATGGATGCGCGCCACAGCCACAACGACCGAATGTTTTGGATGGATATAGTTCACTTCTCATATAGAACACTTATTTTTCCTTTTTATTTGATCACCAGATGTATAGGAAAGAGTTGGTGGCGTGTTGGCTCGAAAATCGGTATTACAATACGGCTCTTATTTTAATTGAGGATAATAATACCTTATTTGATAATTATTTTATTTTTAATTTTTTGTTTTTAAAATTTAAGTCTACAATAAATATCTTACCATTTATTTTATTTTATTTGGATATTTATATCTTACCTATAATTTTAAAACCAACCCAAAATTTGGAAGAAGAAAAAAGTAACTTCCATAAATTTACTTTTATTTTTTAAATTTAGATTACATTCACGGTTGCATGAAAGAAAGAACACGTCGTAAGAAATTATAATAAAAATAATCTTAAATTTCAAAAATTAAATGGTTATCAAACAATGTCTTAGATATTTATATTATATAATTTTTTATTATTGTTATTTCAACAAAGATGATAATTACCTAAGTAATAAAGTCTAGCTCTATTTGCTTCATATCAAATATTTAGTGCATGTGATTACCAACATACTAGTTCGGTTGTATTTTCTTCAGGTTTCTTAACTTGATGTTTGTGTTAAGAAAATATTGTGAACTATCCTACACTAATCTAGTGATCAAAATAGCATAGAGAAATTAAAAGATGAAAGGTTTAATTCCGGATGACACAACATGTTTCTTGACAATAGTAGAGGTGTGTCAAGCTCGTAACTAGATTAATTTTAAATTGTGAGTAGTTCAACTCCAAATTGGAGGTACTACTGGGGAAAATTGCATAGTTTGACAAAAGACTTGAATGTTCTATCTATGTTATTACGATGATTACAAAAATCTATCCTTTTCAAATTAAAATAGAACTAGATAAAATCGTCATTATTATCAATTGCCCCTATAGCTCAGTGGTAGAGCGTCAGTCTTGTAAACTAAAGGTCTGTAGTTCAATCCTGCATGGGGGCACATTTATCACTTTTAATACTAATTAAATGCATTTCATATTAAAATTTTAACTAAGATGATAACTAGATTAATTTTAAATTCTACTAAATTGATGGTGCGATTATCAATATTTATTTTTATTACGCATCATCAACAAACTAACAATCAAAACATACCCTAACAAGAATTGGCTTAGTTGTGTTTATAGTTAAATTAGTCATTGCTAAGTTAAGCTAGGGGTTAAATTAATCCGTGTTTAATGAACCTGTTAAATTAAGCTGAATTAAGTAAAAAAAAAAAAAAAAGTAAACAAAGAGTTTTTTTTAAACTTCAGAGTGTTCGTCAATGAATGTTGATAATGAAATCGAACTTCAAAGTTCAAAGTATGAAAAAATAGTAGGTTATTAGAAAGGAAAACAAATCGAACTCAAATCTTCAAAACCCTTTAGCAAGAGACAAAATAGAAGAGGTAAAGAAGAGAGATAAAAATCAAAAAGCTAAGGACCCATTTAATAACCATTTGATTTTTTGCTTTTAATTTTTGAAATTTAAGCCTATTCTCACTCAAATTTACTACCATGTATTCTACCCTTCCTACCATATATTCATCTTTCCTTAAGAAAGTAAGAGAATACTAACCAACTTTTAAAAACAAAAATAATCTTTTGGAAACTACTTTTTTATGTTTTTAAAAGTTGGTTAGTGTTCTACTTTCTTAAGAAAGATGGATATGTTATAGGTAGAGTGGAACGCATTGTAAGAGCATGTATGGGGATGGGGGAAAGTGGGGGGATGGCTTGGCTTGACTTTCATCCTATGTTTACCCCTCATGGACTTCCATAAGTCCACCCAACTCCACCCAACTCCACGCATGGACCCCATAAATATTAAAATATTAAAAAACTATTCAATATCTATTTTTTTTATTTAAATAAAAACTTCAACAATTCTCTTTCCATGCATCAAACATAACTTTATTATTTAAAAACTATTAAATATCCATTTTTTATTTAAATAAAAACTTCAACCATTCTCGTTTCATCGCATCAAATATAACTTTATTATTATCTCTCTTTTCTTTCCTTCTCCCCAAGCATAAACTTATTTTCACTTATCTATTCTTCTCATCCCAACCCAACTTAACCCTTCAAAGCCAAACATGTCATAAGTATTTTGAGTAAGAATAGGCTTAAATTTCAAAAACCAAAAACAAAAAATCAAATGGTTATCAAACGGGCCTAAGAGAGAGAGAGGGGGAGAGAGAGAAAGAGAGAGAGAGAGAATAGGCCTGAATTTACTGATTTCAACAATAATTTACTGTACAACCCAACCCATCCCTTCAAAGCCAAACATGCCTTAAGTATTTTAAGTGAGAATAGGCCTAAATTTCAAAAATCAAAAACAAAAAATCAAATGATTATCAATCGGAGCCTAAAAAATAATTTATTGTACAAATCCCTTTCTTTTTTTGGAAACTGAGAAATCGGAGCTTTGCTCCATTATACCCATGTGGTAACCTAGACTAGGCACCGAAAGACATCGAAAGAATAGAGACATGGGAGATGTTTACGAATTAATGTCATAGATGAGTTTTGCACATGAAACCTCGAAGGGAGCACACCTTTAGAGCCAAGTCTTCGACCATTGCGCCACTCATTGCGCCATTCTTTGGGGACTGTACAAATCCGAATTAACTTAACACAATTTTATTTTTTGGTAATCCATGCACCAAACGAGGTTAGAGAGGGTTAACTTAATCCGAGTTAAAGTTAACCCCTCCACCAAACAATGTTATGCCGTCTAGTGAAGGCATAAAAGACACCTTATAAATCTGAAGTTCAAATATACATATTAAGCAGCAAATTAATGGGGCAGCAGATTCGCATATAATGTATAAAGATAGAGAGAATCTAAATCTATCCACTACTAGACGGGGAAGAGATGGCGCTCTATCATGTACTGCACATGATAACAGCAGCTAGATAGAACACATGTGACTACGGTTATACAATAATTTCTAGAGGAGTTGTTACAAAAAACTTAACGAGACAAAACCTCATCCCGAATCAAGCATTTGACCAACCTGAAACCATAAACATACAGTATCAGAGAAATGAAACCTGATAGCTTGAACTAAACAGCAGGAAGTCAAAAAGAGCTTAGCCTAGCCTAGCCTAGCCTAGCCTAGTCGTAATCGACATGTATCCTCAAGATCTCAACCATGAAGTCGCAGGTTTGGATTCCCCAATACAACTAGAAAGAAAGTCTTATATCATTTAGATAAACCATGGAACAGGAAATTAACCTTTTGCAGTTGATCATTTCTGAGGACGGTGTCTACGGGCATTTTCTTTGAATATAAGAAGCCCCATGTTCTTCATATCTGTTAGTTTCCAACAATTGAAGAGGGTATTATTATAACGAGCACGAATTTAATATGATGCGTATTTACTTGAAAGTGAAACCTATTTTAACATGAAAGTGGATTTATATTTTTTTTTTCCTGAGGGCCTGAGGCAAATATTCGAGCCTTACTCGGATTTGGAGAACCACATTTGTTGAAATGAACCAAGAGAGGCCAATATGCTCCCTCCTATCCAGACACTGCATTCAATTTTTTCAAAAGAACTCAGACAACATAGCAGGAAAGTAATAATATGCAAAACTAAAAGGATTATAGAACACAAGTATCATAGTGCCAACCGCAAACACAGTAGCTTTATTAATTTCAAATACGCCCAACCGTCTAACCAAGTTATTAATTTCAAATACGCCCAACCGTCTAACCAAGAAAGTTCCGACATACTTTACACCATATTTCCTCTTAATCAATGATGTCAGTACTACTATTATGTTTAATCATCATAGATATGGCACACAGAGAATCATTTTTTTTGGTTATATCTATGAGGGTTAAGTTACGCCACCTCGAATATTTTCACGGGACAACCATCTGACCCTACTACATTTGATTGTTAGAAAAACTCATAGAAAAATCATTTCTAGATAGATAATCGAATCCAACATTTCTTAGCTTCTCAATCCCCTCTTGACGACGAGGACAAATAATGGTTGGCAAACAAAGAATCATCGACCCATTATTCATAAAAGGTATAAACCATTCCAATGTATCAATGATCATACCAAATGAGAGTGCATGATCATACTACCTGTATCTTCTTTCAGTTGCATTACCACTCGCCAATACTTTAACCCTAGCAGCTTGAGGAGACTCCTACGAGTTCGGTAAAAACATAGTTAATGATTTTGTCTCAAATATATGCTCTCCTCCTTTCAAGCACCTGGGGTTCTCTGCAATTAATTGATATACCTCTAGCAAGTCTTTCTCAAGACGTTCTTTGAGCTGTTGCATTGAAGCTGTTCCACCAGCAAGCTGGACGAGGTAGAAAATAAGAGAAATAGTTTCATGAAGGAAAGGAATTGTTTTGCAATAAACACGTTGATTATGATGACAAATATGCAAAAACAAAGCAAAACAAAGTTGAAAAATTAGAGGAACGCAGTCCAAAATGAAGAGTCTTGTTTGTCACGTTGATATGTTTTGTCAATCTCAAATGCACGAGTCATATAAAATAAGATGATCTGATTTCATAGTTCTTCGGTCATTTAAAACAGAAAACAAAAGAAACATAAACTAAAAAATGTGTAGCACTTTCGAGAACCAGATGTCTCGAGAAAAGAATATTTAAAAAAATAATGAGAGAGATAAATAAAAATTAGTGCATTGAACTTACCATTATACTGCTAAAAAGTTCTCTTCGAATATCTACATCACACTTGTTTATACTCTCAATTACCTGTACAAATGAAAGTATAATTTAAGTTGTCTTCTTGACCAAACATACATGATTATTAGAATACAAAATTCAAAACAAAATCATGCACAGAGCCTGAAAATAG
This sequence comes from Sicyos baderoa, assembly GCA_037832685.1. Taxonomy (NCBI): domain Eukaryota; kingdom Viridiplantae; phylum Streptophyta; class Magnoliopsida; order Cucurbitales; family Cucurbitaceae; genus Sicyos; species Sicyos baderoa. Next base: position 10,003,227 of record JBBMEF010000008.1, on the reverse strand, counting down.
AAAGGATTAAGAACGTGGAAATAATTTTCAAATAAATTGAAATTATGGAAGTATCCGCACAAGTATAGAAATGGGCATAAAATCAAGAAAACTGAAGAAACAAACCAACGTGACTGTTTGACATAAATTTTATGTCGTACTTGGTTCTCCCATTTCCAAAAGTGCGACTGTGTGAGAATTAAAAATTCGAGATTTATTGCAGCTTATTTGGTTCTCCCATTCCCAAAAGTGCAACTGTGTGAGAATTAAAAATTCTAGATTCAGTTTGGCTTATGTCTTATAAACGATGAAACCAAAAATATCAATTTTTTATTTTAAAAATAGCATTAATTAGCACGAGTGTTGAGAATATTGGAATTAATGTAGTTTAAGATTTTTGTTGGTGTTGGTTTAGAAAGAAGAAATTCCAAGCACCTAGTTAAATATGAAAAATCTTGACATCTATTTGGTTCAAAATCCTTTGAACTAGAATGCTTATTAAAAATTTAAGCTCAAAATATGTGATAAAAAAACTAATCCACTAAACCCAGAATCAGTAAACCAATCTGATCAATTTAACTAAAATTATTTTAAAAAAAGACCTGGTTTGCATGTATAGCAAACAAACCATCACAACTAAAATCAAACCAACAAAACTATGAACATGAACACCCATAAATATACCTCCACATATGAAAATGCATAACTCAATTCAATCTGTTCTCTTAATAGTAGGACACAGTCGATGGTAAGGAAATTGGAATGGGATAAACACAAATGTAAAGGTGGCTATCAAATAATGAGATTATGGTAGTAAAAAGCTAAAAACACAAAATGTACCATATGCGGCAATCCTTGAACTGAACGAGCTGTGTCAGCAAAACTCTCCATTCCAGGTATAGTCTGGCAGTAATGACATAAAAGAGGGTGAGGGTGCAAGAGGGTTAAAAATATTTCACAGTTATTCGTTATTCGAGTGCCAAGATGACTCAGCAAGGCCTTGGCTCAGATAACCTAAGTCGGATGGTGAAACTTGACAAATCAAATGGTGAAATACAAATGGGGAGACAAAAGGCTATCATTTTCCATTCATCCAATTATGATCGAACTTAATATGGCTGTTGATTTATTTTAACATAGAAGAACTGAAAGATCGGAAGAATCATATGGGGTCATATATGATCATCATTCCACTCGATCAATATTTCTCAATTTCTGCAAACAATAGGAATAACTTCTGTTCTATTTCTCAATTGTTGCTTTAAGCTCATAAGAAATGTGTATGCAGGATAGACTACATTCTTCATTACTCACCTGGACTATCGAAGGGTTGAACAGAACATCGGGAATCTTGAATCTATCAGCCCCAATTTCAATTGTTCTGTTTCAAGCATGAAGGAGGACATAAGTATTAAAGATTTATTAAAGAAGAAAAACAAAGGAATAAAGTACTGAGACTAAGAGAACTTGCATAGCTAAGAATTGAAAATTGGCTATACAGGAAAAAGAGGAACCATAAGTTGAGGAAAATAAGGCATCAAATCAACCAAGGCTTGAAAATATAATCATCCAAAACTCCACTGAACGACTTACTGGCCATCAGGAAGTTCATATGGCGTCATCGGGATATTTGAATATGCACTTTCTGCATAGATAGAAATATAATAATCAGAACAATTAGCACACAACATTAAGAAGCCTATGAAATAAATCTGATGCAGGAATGATTAGCTAAAACTCAATATAACAAATCCCCTCTTGCTCGAAAGATAAATTCAACAGATCATGGCAATAAAGTATAACACTAAAGAAAGTAAGGAAAGGGCAAACCATCATAAGGAGTATCTGGTGCACGGCATACGCATTCTTTAATATCACTGGCAATTACCCTCTGTCATCATAGAGTGTCCAACTCAAAACTGAGCTCATGCATGATAAATGAGATTATTTAGGACCGATAAAATACCTGTGAGTATAGTCTGTAACTTTCTGTCGTATTTGGGAAATCATGTTCCACTATCTACAACAGAGAAAAATGAAATGTAAATGGAATATTCACCAACAATAAAAATGAGTATCGTTGATGTATTTTTTTTTTGAAATTGATGAGTATCGTGGATGTATGTATATATAAATATATAATTTTGGATTTGTGGTATTTGTGATAAACTACAAATCAAATACCACAAATCCAAAATTTTATGTTATTTTATAAATGAATAGTACAAAGGTAAAATGCCTGAAATTCTCCAGGTCGTATTTCCTTTCTCTTGAAGGAGTATCTTGGCAGTATCTGCGAGCAAAATGAAAGGTTCAATTCAGCAGTCATACACACAACAAAATGATGATATAGAATCAGAGTTATGGCAAACTGTACCTTGATACCTTTGCTCTCCAAACTTTTTAACAAACAATCAGTGAGAAATTCTCCACCAACGGGAGAAGATACAACGGCCTGACATGAAAACATGAATCTGAAATGTTAATGCATTGATTATTCCGTATTTCCTTAACTAGAGCATAAGAAAAATAATAATAAATAATAATAAATTAACCAAGATTGTCCAATGCAAGTAATTTTGTCCACTTTGAAATACCTTTTGTAGAACATAGCCATCATGTACCGGGGCAACGGTTGTTGATCCACCACCACTGCAAATATCACTCATTTAAAACTCAATTGCTCACTAAAGTCACTTTTAACGAGAAACATTTCCCACACTAAAATTATCAAATTAACTCAATGGAGTTGGATGTTAAGATATGCAATAACAATTCAACTCAACCCCTATTTAGAAGTTATAAATAAGTCTTTACTCATTAGTCTCAATTACTTCAAAAATCAAATCAACAAAAAAAAAATAACAAGTTTCTTTATCTATTAGTTTTAAAATATCAAATAAATTCCAGAATCAATTTGACTTGGACAAACAACTTGATCACACACTGAACCAATTATGTCTTAGGTTTTGAGGGGCAGTGTATAAAATAACCAGATAATAATGAAATCAAGATAAAATAAAAATCAAGAACTAAGAAAATAAAACAAAAATAATTGATGATATACAACATGCAAAAACACCATGGGGAATATTAAATAATAATAATACATTCAGAAGAAATAAAAACAATGAAGCCATCTTTATGCATACATTACTCTAGCCTTGGAGTTGGCCCTCCAAGCTTCAAGAAGACAATATGTGGTGGCCAAATCAGAAAAATGATATGCATATCTAGTATAGTATCATCTGATACCTGTCAACAACAAGTGATGTAGCACGACCTGATGCAAATGATGTGAGAACCTGGCATCCAAAATTTATTGAATGACTTAAAAAATCAGAGAATAATCATTCTAAGAGGACAACAAACCGACAAGGAATGAGCGATCTAAGGGGGCACATCATGAATGAGGAGAAAATAAGGAAAACATACAGCATTTTTTGCCAAAAACAATGCAGGAACTTTGTATTTCTCGAACATAATCTCAGCCGTCCTGCCAAAAAAGTTATATTAATTGATGCATTTCAGTTTTAAAACAAAAAAAAAAAGGAACAGAAAAAGGAGCGTCAGTGACAGATTGCCTTTCTCTCTGTTGTTGTGAATTATAAGATGGCTCTGCAAGTAGCATGGGATGTTCTTGAGGATCAATCAGTAGGCATTCTCTAGAAGAATACAATGAAATTTATGGTTATTATGAAGTCCACATGAATTCTAAAAGTTGTACAATTCATAAGAAAAGCTCATGAAGCAAGCACCCTTTACCTGCTTACACTAGATCACCTATATAAGTCCAAAATTTTCTTCTGGATTTGTAACAAGTATTGATACAAAGTAAACGTAGATTAATCATGCAAAGGCCAGAATAAGTAATTCTATACAGAACGTGTCAAATTGACAAGACGAATAAAAAAATCACATGAGCCAGATAACAAAACGTTCATTGTATTCCACGTGAGTGTAAATGACATGTATACTTCACATCATTTCCAGACTTAAAAAATAAAGGGGATTACAAAGATCATGTAAATTACCTGAAAGCATGGTCCCATATGCTATCAACAATATCCCAATCAACAACAACTCCATCCTTTATCGGTGAGAGTACCTAAAGAATAGCAAGATTGTTATAACCTTGTTTAAAACAATCAAATTAAAATAATCCAAAAACCGCCAATGATAGCAAATATGCTTACCTCCATATTATCACGGCGGAACCCTAACGCTTGAGATCCAACGAATAGTTTGCGTTTTCCCTTGCCTTTATCAGAATCAAGAGTTTTAGTGTTACTTTTAGATTCTCCAACAGATCCAGAGTTTTTTTCGGTACTTGTAGTGTCATCAACATCCATTTCATCAATTGATCCAACAACCTTAACAAACAAGGGTAAAGGGCTGAGACAAATACAACTTGATCTCTTTAATCATCACAGCACCAATAGCAGGCGTATTGAATGCATCATATAAACTGACCGTACATAGACATTTTTGTAGAAATATAGGCATTGTGCACACCATCTCTCACATGGTCACTATATCGGCCAGAAAAATTTGTCAGATATAATTTCCTTTGCCATAGGCCCATAGATAGAATCATTCTACAACACTCCCTCTCAAGTTCAACTCAGTTGATGTCAATTAAAAGAAGAAGAAAAAAATATCAAGAACTATTCAATTACCCATCCATGAACAGAATTCCCAATTATAACCGATATGGTGATACCAATCACATTTCCTTCTGATAATAAGGTTGCATTGTTATGCTAACAACTGGAGTGCATTGATGCCAGGTCTCCCAAACAAAGGAAGATCCTAACAAAAGAAACTAAAAATAAGATGAAATTTTCAACTCATAAGAAACCAACTTCCGTGTTTCTTACTTCAAACTCTCAATTATCGAAATTGGAGATGTAGGACTGGATTCTAAAACTCGCAAGTTTATTTAAACAACCTACAAGACTTCATAAACAACTTCGGAAAAGAAAAAAAAAAACAATAGCATCATCAATTCTAGACAAGAATATTGGAAAATGGTAAGCAGTCCCATGTTCATAAATAACCAAATTCAGCATTTCACGTTTCCACCGGACAAACAACTGTGAGCGTAAAATGCAGCTCGCAATTCCGAAAGAAAAATCCAAGTCCTCCTCAAAAACTTCAACGCCCCAAGCAATTCGACAAACACGTCACACTCCGACACAACATTGGACACTCGAACAGTTCATAAAATCAAGACCTAAGCTATTCTATACAGAAAATGTCAATGCAGGAACACTTACAGAAGGAAAAACAGCCTTGGGAGCATCTTCTCCAGCGTAACCAGCTTTGCAAGTGTGGGAGCCCAAATCAATGACAATAGCCGATACCTCATCTGTAGAAGAACGAACAATTTACGGAAATTAACGCAAAAACAATTCGTGGATAAACGCAGCACTATGCAAACGTATATTTCGGTACTCACCACCGCCGTACATGGCTGAAGGATTCAGTTGAGGAACGAGAGTGATGTTAGGGTTTCCGAAACTTCGACTGAAACCTAAAGTTAGGGTTTAGAAACACAGCACGGATTACCGGCGACGAGCAAGATGGAACGACGGCGAGATTTAAACCTCTACCGGCGGAGTTTGTTGATTCGACGGTGATCGGCGGAGATTCGGTAACTATTTTGTGAAGCGGAGTAATTCGAGTGGTCGGAATTTCCGTTCTTTGTATCGGGCGATGGAGGCCCAGTTTTTCGATTTTCGAGCTTGAATGTGTGACCGTGAGTTTAAATAGTCTTACCGAAAAAGTCGTTAGTCTAATAGTTTTTTTTATTGTTGAGTGAAAATTCAATTAAACGTTACGATCACGAATTTGATCCCTGAAATCAGTATTTATAATTCATTTCCTTCAATTTCTATTCAAAAAAAAAATAATCAAATAAATCGACATTAATCAATATAGTCAATTACGCCCAAATATAGAATTGAACATTTTCTTAATTATATAGCTGAGAGAAATTGTTTACAACATTTTGTTCATGGTTAAATATTAGGCCAAAATAATGTATATATACTTTTGAATTTAATTTTTTTTTTTTTATTATTCAATAACTTTGGGTTACGAATATTTGTTAGATTATTATGATTTTTCTTCAATTCTCAAACATCTTTTGAACCTAAATTTAATTATAACACAGGTTTAAAATATATTTATTCTTTTTTTGGCATTAATAAACATTTCGTATCAACAATCGCTAATACAAAAGTGATAAGATGTAAAATAAGCATCTTAATCTTAATCCATGCTATGTTGTTTTAACAATGTATTTAATCATGACCAACAAAAATAGTTGTTAAATAACATTAAATCATCTCGTAGATATTTTCATTCCCGCAAATGATAATGTACAAATGTCATGAATTCAAACATTTTTCTCGATTATTATAATCTAAAATAATAACATTATTAGATCATGAAAATATAATTCATAGACTATTTTCATTGTAATTACTTGAATCGAGTAATAATTGGGACGGATATAGTATAAAATTGAACAGTTGATATTAACAGTTTTATTATTATTATTATTATTATTATTATTATTATTATTATTATTATTATTATTATTATTGTTATTATTTTTTTTCAGTACAACAACTGAACGACTTCGCAATTTGACTCCTTTATAAAAATACAATTATTTACTATATATTTTACGTCAATTATTTTATTTTGGTTTTTTTTTTCTTCACAATATAAGGATTTGTTTTAACGTTTTACATTGTTACAATGTAAGCTTGTTTTTTTTAATTGAAAAAAAAAAAAAAAAAAAAAAAAAAAAAAAAAAAAAAAAAAAAAGAGAGAGAGAGAGAGAGAGAGAGACTAAAGCTTGTTGAATGATATCTTGTTAATTTTTTTTTTCTTTTACCATTTATTGGGGCATTTAAGTCTTTGACCATTTTTTCCATTTTATTATGTTTAACTGAAAAATACTTTTACTAATATTTTGAGGCATACAAATTTTTGTAATTAATTTTCCTATTTAATCTAGTCCCGATAGAAACTCAAATAAAGAAAAAAGACATCCAAATCCACGTAACTATGTTCTCATTATTAAGAGTTTATGTATTTAAATCTAATCACAAAAATATGTTTTAAATTTAACCTACCATTTTTATTTTTTTTAAGTTCGGAATTAAAAAATACGAAACCGTGATGAAAAAGGTTTACACCTGAATTTCTCTTTTAAATAAAATTGTAGGAATAGATCAAATTGATAAAATATTTACAAAACTACAAATTTTTAAAAAATTAGCAATCATAGTTAAATATACGGTATAAGGTAATACTTTTTATACCGAATAACTAATACATAATACAAGATGAGTATTATTTATATTGTATATTTGACTATAGATGCAAATTTTTTCAAATTTGCATAAATCCGTAATTATTTTGTAAAATTTGATTATCCAGTACAATTTCTCTAAAAAAAACAATAAAATAATTCTAAAAACGCGTTATGTAAATCAAGTTGAAAAGGTCCAACGAATCATGAACGGCCACGTGGCGTATTAAATTTGCTTAAATCAAGGCCTAAACCCAGGGCTGATGTAAACAAAACACTATTAACTTCATAACTTGTTACATAACAAATAGTATACCTTTTGGCTTTTGGTACCAACAGCTATCTTCATAATTTCAGATAACAAAATAAATCATTTAACACATTTTATTAAGCCTTTAATTCCCACTATGCACTTAATTTAAAGCTCATTATAGTTTAGGGATGAAACAACATATTTAAAGCTTTGTCTTTTCTTTCTAAACAAAAGCTTTGTCTTTTCATAGTCTCCCCCATTTTCTTTTAACGATCAAATTAAATCAGCACATTAAATGCATTTAATGAAAAAAAAATGGAGTCTAATCAAGCTTAAGTTTTAGTAACAAAAAATTAAAAATAAAAAATTTATCAAAATAGTGTTATCTAATTATTAAAGAAAAATTATACTATATAGACCACTTTCAAACAATATTTGCAAATTTAGGCTCACATTTTTTTTTTGCAATTTTAGTTTTTCATTTTCATTTTCCGGATTTCCAATTTTTAAAATGTCAATTTTACCCTTTTCTTCATTAATTGTCATAATTTAAATTTCAAAATTGTAATAAATGAGAAATCGTAATCAAATTAAATGCAATATTAGATTTTCCTTATTTTGAAATTCTTTAATAAGGTGTAATTAATGTCCTGGATCTCCTTTAACAAAGTTGACATTCCTTTCTAACATTTCTTTGTCATTTCTTTTCCCAAACCTGTACGATTTTTGTCCTAATTTCACTTCCTCTCTTTCATTTCTTCTCCATTTCTCCATTTTTGTCCGGCATCTTCTCCATCTTCCTCTACGTTTCCGGTTTCACACCGTCATTTCCTGATATGGCAGAGATTACACAGTATGGTATGTCCTATTTCCT
>JBBMEF010000008.1:9977740-9994691 GCA_037832685.1 Sicyos baderoa | reverse complement strand
TTGTCGGTTTATGGAACTTCTTGATCTTCAAAGTGATTTTGGGCTTCAAAAGGGTGTTTCATCCTTGGAGATTTGGAGAGTCTTCAGTTTTATGGAATTCTCTCTAGAGCTTCATATCTCTGACCCTTAAGATTTGAACAGTCTTCAATTTGGTGGAATTCTCTCTGAAGCTTCACATCTCTGCCCCTTAAGATTTGGAGAGTCTTCACTTTGGTGGAATTCTCTCTGGAGCTTCACATCTCTGAAGTTTCACATCTCTGCCCCTTAAGATTTGGAGAGTCTTCACTTTGGTGGAATTCTCTCTGGAGCTTCACATCTCTGCCCCTTAAGATCACTTTGGTGGAATTCTCTCTGCCCCTTAAGATCACTTTGGTGGAATTCTCTCTAGAGCTTCACATCTCTGCCCTTTGAGATTTGGAGAGTCTTCGATTTGGTGGAATTCTCTCTGAGCTTCAAATTTCTGATCCTCTCAAATGAAGGAGAGCTCTTCTATTTATAGAGCTCCTATGAACCATGGGCTTGGGCTTTGATGGGCTTGGCCCCTTTGGATTTGGACTTTTTGGTTCGGTTCACTAAACAAACTTTGATCTGGTTTAATTTTGACCCAAATTTGATGTAAACCAAATTTTAGCCCTAATTTCATTTCGGGAAATATTGTCCCAAAAATTAAATTTAATTTCGTCATTAAATTTGGGATAATGACGTGGCAATCTACGGTTGGCCGAAATTTATCGGTCAACAAATTCCTCCCCTTTTTTGTTACTAGGTGAATATATATATATATATATATATATATATACCGTGAGAATGCAAGAATTATTCACTGACTAATTACTCTTTGATCTTCCTCCATCAACGGTTTTCATCATGGCTGCATTTTTTTTCTTTTTTTATTAATCATTTCTTTTTTTCTTCCTTTTGACAGTCTCGTATTGGAAAAAATGCAGTGACAATAGTTGGAAAAAAAACTCGTTTTTGAGATCTCACAATATCTTGATTATCAATTAATTTTAAAAGTAAATCAACTCACACTATCTAATAAGATAGTTATATAATAATTATCGTCTCTCGATTATTATAAAATAACGTGGACATCAATCTCAAAAAAATTTATAAATATTTTTTTGAATGTGAGACTCTAATGAGTATCCCCGAAGATGATGCATGTTTTAGATTTCATCGATAAAAACTCTCCAATTTTCTAATGTAAAATTCTAAGTATTTAAGGATAGAATTATAATATAAATTTAGAAGCAATTTTGATGATCATAAATAGAAGGCTGCCATTTTGGGGCCGTTATTGGCGGAGCTCTTATATTAGTAACCACCACATGACCGACCACGACTAAAATTGCTCCAAAGTTTCTACCATAATTCTGACCATAGTAACGTTGTACTTAAAAAAAAAAAAAAACTATATAAGGAAAAAAAATCTATATAAGATCATTTAAAATTAGTATATATTGTGTAATTTCAAATGATCCTACCCATACCGAAATGGTTTGTAGCACATTGATTTGATTGATATTTAATTCGACTTTATGATCATGTATTTGATTTTGAAAATTGATATTTGATCTTCGTATTAAAAATGGTGATATGTTTTATGTAAGATCTGTAATTTAATATGAACACCTACATATCTCAATATATTTAATATGAACACGTCTTCTTTACATAATTGAGTATCCGGTTCTCTTTGGAAGATGTTTGGAGTCAAATTGTAGAGCGATTATTTTGAGGGATTATAAATAAAAAATTATTTCGAATGATTAGAAATTTGAATTTTAATAATAATTCGTTTTGATGTAATTATTTGTAGAGAAATTGGAATGAATAACTTGTTTGGATGATAATTTTTATAGAAAGATTACAGACAATAGCTCGTTTAGATATAGTTAGAAATGAGTGATTATTTTGAAAGGTTAAAAATGAATGATTATTTTAAGTGATTAAAAATGAATAAATATTTTTAGTGATTAGAAATGATTGATTATTTTCTTGTGATTATAATAATTAATCTAGATGTGATTGTTTGAAAATAAGAGTTTAAGAAGTTATTTACAATAGCTGGTTAATAACGCTAAACAAACACCCATATGGCTTCAATTAATGTATTTGTTTAATTTATAATCTTATATTTAACATATTATCAAAAAACGAACAACAATCAAGAGTTCAAAAAAAAAAAAAAAAACATGAAAATATACATGAATGTTGGGTTCAACATTTACATGAATGAAAATTATTATAGAAGATAAGAATATAAATACTTAAATGAAACTAGAATTTTAAAAGAATTTATATAATACAATCTCATCAAAATCACAACGCAATTTTAGAACCCAGCATTAGAGATTATATTCTTATCTCTAAGTATAATAATTTTAAAAGAATTTATATAATACACTCTCATCAAAATCACAACGCAATATATATAATTGTTTATTAGGTATATTGGTTATATATCATGGTGAGCTTCTTTAATTTTAGAATAGTTGCAAATTTATAAACGTGATAACCTAACCCAACTCGAAAATAAAGGATTAGATTGGGTTATGTCTTTAATTTGGTTGGGTTGGGTTGAAAAATCGACCAACCCGAATTTTTAAGTTGGGTTGAAAATCACTCCAACCCAACACTTATTCACCCCTATCGGTGATAGAACATAATTTCTATCGGTAATAAAACTTAATTAGTGATAAAATGAGTATACCATTCATTAAATTCTAATTATTAATAAAACTGAATTAATGAAAGAATTCAATTTGAATTTTCTACCATTAATAAATTAGTTTTGATTTTTTACAAATATTTTTCCAAATTTTTATTATACATGTAAAATGGTCTTATTTTATTTACAATTTCCTTAATAAAGTAGTTTTTGCCTAAATTTCCTTATTAAAGTTAGTTGGGTTGGGTAATTTTGAGATGAGAGAAAAAATGAAACCCAATATTGTTTAGTTCTTGCAACAATTTCCTTATTAAAATTAGTTCTTATCACTCCCTCTTTGGCTGTGTGCACAACCTTGTGGCTATGGTGGGACTATGAAATATTTGTTTGTTATGAGTTATTAGGAGTGGTTTTATTTTTTTCACAAAAGAAAAAGAAAACACTCATAGCCGCTTTATAGGGTCTTCTTGTTCACATTATATAACGTTATAAGAATAAAATTATGGAAATGTATCCAAAAGCATCAAAGTCACTATATAAATTCAATTCAAAGTCTCTATCTTTTAACATTTTTATTTCACAAATCTTTGCGTTAATATTTAACCTAAACCTAGGAGTGATACATACTTACCCAACCAAATCTTGCAATGGATGAAAATTATCCCACGTTGAAAAAGTGAGGAGACCTCATAATATTTCTATGATAGCTAGATGTACTGTCTCTCCTCATTATTAGTTAGTTTTTAGATAAACTCTCTTATTATCTAATATAATATTAAAGTCCTTAAAATCTAAATGATTATTCAATCTAATAAAAAATAAAAATAAAATTCAATATAGAAATAGTAAACTAAATAATGCACCATTTTAAAGGAACATATTGTGAATTCTACATTGAAAAGTGAAGAAAAGCTATAGACTAGTAAATCCACTTATTAAGGCTCAAACTTGTGACCGTGAATTTGAACTTGAAATAGATTAACATCAAATAAGATAACCAACTGCGCCTTTGTTCCTCGAGTTTCATAATTTAATTTTATTAATCGATGTCTTATATTTGTATTTTTTGTATAATAAAGGTTGTTGGAAAAAATTCAAATTTCATTTCATTTGAAATCGTAACTGTTACAATTTTCTTTTGAAACTGTAACGTTTTTTGGTTTTTTGGCTATAAAACCACTTGTCTTTCTCATTCTAAAACACAACGAAAACACAATAAAAAGGAATATACATTTGCTTCTAAAGTTTTCTCTAGTGATAGAATTCTTCACGGTTTTTGAGTTCGTCTGTTTTCAATTCTTGTGCTACGAATTGAAGACGAAACTGTTATATCTTGGGAGGTTATCACATATTCATTCTCTAAGCACGTTGGGAGGAGACGGTGAATCAACTTCAAAAAAACTGACTACATGCCTCAGCTTTCACAAAGGTTAGGACCAATCTCAAACGAGTATTGCAATAATTGAAGCCAGTTTGAGTTTTAGAGGTAGGTTTTCCTCAATATCCATTACAATTGGTCAATACGTCCTAAGTCGATCGACTTTATTTAAGTATTACCATTAACATATTGTGTTTTTTTTTTTTTTTTTGCATGTAAACGTAAATTGTTTTTGATAAATTTTGATGCTTGATTGATGGGTGCGTTTGCAGTACGTAGCGAAACAAGGCTACTAGGACCTTATCCCTTCTGTTGGCGCTATTGAAGCCCAATTTTTCTGTTCTTAAGTTTCCACTCTTTCACACATGCTTTTTGTTTCATTTGCCACAAAACACCAACATAACTTTAATTAGTTGACCTATCATCCCACTTTTATTACTTTTATTTTAATTCAACTATATTCTTTTGTTGCCGAAAGGATCGATGGTCTAATGATTTCATTGTTTGATAAAAACTAAGTTCAATATCATGTCCAGACTCTCTTTTAAAATTGTGATTCCATCCTGTCATTGAACTATTTGGTCAAAGTTAAATAAAAGCTTGGGTAAACTACATTTATATTTTCTATATTGAATGAGTTGGCGGCGTGTGTTGATCATCTTACTTGGTCGTAAACCATTTTAACTCCATATTCATGAATTCGACATTAGAAATTAATATATGACTCTTATATTATATTAAAGCAATAGTGCTCTTTATGCGGGGCTGGTTGGTCTCCCTCCCTCACATTTATACTAAAAACATATTTTTATATTATTTATTAATCAATTAAAAGTATACTCTATCATTCGTGTATATATATATATATATATTAAAAATTTGTGTGTTTTGGTGTCTGAATAAAAGATATCTAAATGAATTGTATCTAAGTGAGATATGATATAAATAAATAAATAAATAAAAAAAAAAAAAAAAAGGTGTGAGATTATTTACATACTTCTTGTATTGACTTTAAAGGTAAAGAGCGTTAGGTTGGGAGAAATCCTATACTTATAACATTTGAATAAGGCCAAAGCATGTCAAGGTACTGTTTGTTTAAATTGTACTATTATTTTTAATAAATAATAATAATGGATTAAAGAATTGAAAATAGTTTTATATCAACTCTTAATCAATATCGACTCTTATATTATTCTAGAGTAGTAGTATCTTCTATATAGGGTTTGTTGATCTCCTTCTCCAATATTATATGTACTAATAAAAATATGAGTTTGAATCTTTACTCTCAATTATTATAAAATTAATATAAATTCAGAGATAAGATTTCAAACTTGTAAATCTCTCGATTACCAATAATATTAAAGGTTATCTATGACAAATAAATAAATAATATACATTAACCTTAGGAATTTGCTACCCATAGTAGAATTTGGCTCCCCTCTTTTAATTATAGCACAAAAGTTAAAGATATTCATATATAGCAGATTTTTACTTTTTATTTTTTTAATTTCTAAATATACCCTCTCTTTTAATTTCATCTTCAAGCTTGAGCTCATTTCTTCTTCCTTCTATGCTATAGAGAGAATATTTTATTTATTTTTTAATATACATAAAAAAAAACCCTTAGGGCATGTTTGCCCCATGGATAAACGGAGGAGTTGGCTTGGCTTGACTTCTATTCCATGTTTGCCACATGGACTTCCATAAGTCCATCAAACTCTTACCCAACTCCATCCGTGGACCCCACGTTCTTATTTAAATATTAAAATATTAAAAAACTATTCAATATTTATTTTTTTATTTAAATAAAAACTTCAACAATTCACTCTACATCGCATCAAACCTAACTTTATTATTAAAAAACTATTAAATATCCATTTTTATATTTAAATAAAAACTTCAATCATTCTCTTTCCATCACATCAAACATAATTTTATCTTTTCTTTTCTTCCTCCCAAACATAAACTTATTTCACTTATCTTCTCTTCTCTTCCCAACTGAACCCAATCCAACTCATCCTCTCACAGCCAAACATGCCCTTAACCTTATTCATGGTGTATAGAGTGTTCCATAGGACCACAAGGGTGGAGTTTTAATATTAAATTAAATTTTTTTCTGAATTTTTCCCATATTCCAAATATTAGAACTTAATCATGAACATGCAAAAATATATCATTAAAAAACTCACACCACCACCTTTTTCCTTTCACTATAAAAAGGCCCAAAACCCCTCAATTTCCATCATCAATCAATTCCTCAGCCTTCAACATGAACAACCCAATTTTCTCCACCTTCCTCTTCATAACAATCCTTAATATTTCTCTATTAGCATTCCCTGCATTCTCCAGAAACCTTATTGAAACTCACTTGCATCAGTTTCTAAATGCCTCTTTCTCTCTGCCATTGCATCCCCGATCCGCCATTCACAAGCCGTCTCACAACGACTACGGGGCCTCGGTTCGAGCCCGACTTGCCCGCGACGCCGCCCGCGTCCAATCCCTCAACCGAAAGCTCGAGCTCGCGTTGAACCGCGGCAAGAGCCTCGACGACTCAATGCTCCAGCCCAATGCCTTAACGGCTCCTGTTATTTCAGGGCAGAGCCAGGGGAGTGGAGAGTATTTTGCAAGGATTAGTGTCGGGCAGCCTGCCCGGCCCTTCTACCTAGTGCCCGACACGGGCAGCGATGTCACGTGGCTTCAATGTCTCCCGTGTAGTAACGGTAACGCCTGTTACAAACAAACCGACCCGATATTCGACCCGAAATCCTCGTCTTCTTACAAACCGCTGTCTTGCAATTCGCAACAATGTCAAACCCTAAACGGACCCGAATGCGGATCCGGAGTTTGCAATTACCGGGTCAAGTACGGCGACGGTTCTTTCACCGTCGGCGACCTCGCCACCGAAACCCTAACATTCGGAAACTCCGATTCGGTTTCGAATCTCGCAATCGGTTGCGGCCACGACAACGAAGGTCTCTTCGCCGGCGCTGCCGGCCTTATCGGCCTCGGCGGCGGCGCTCTCTCCCTCTCCTCCCAACTCAAATCCTCCTCGTTTTCATATTGCCTCGTCGACCACGACTCCGACTCGTCGTCGACTCTCGACTTCAACTCGGTCCGACTCGGCGACTCACTCACCACACAACTCGTCAAAAACCCCCGAATCGACTCCTACCGCTACATAAAACTCGCCGGAATAACCGTCGGCGGGACGGCGCTACCGATTTCTCCGGCGAGATTCGAAATCGACGGATCGGGATCGGGGGGAATAATCGTGGACTCGGGGACGTTTATAACTCGGTTGCCGAGCGACGTGTACGAGTCCTTGAGAAACGCGTTTGTGAAGCTGATGGGGAACGGCGCGCCGCCGAGTGCGGTGGAGCAGTTCGACACGTGTTACAATTTGGGAGGTCAGCCGTCGTACGCGGCGGTGCCGGCGGTGGCGTTTGAATTTTCGAAAGGGAATTCGCTGGTGCTGCCGAGGAAGAGTTGTTTGATACGGGTGGATTCGGCGGGGACTTATTGCTTGGCGTTTCTTAAAACGACGTCGTCGCTTTCCATTATTGGGAGTTTTCAACAGCAGGGATTACGTGTCAGCTATGACCTGGTCAACTCCATCGTCGGATTCTCAGCTAATAAGTGTTGAAATAGTTTTTTTAAAAAAGTATTTTAATTATTATAGTTTCGTTATTACTCGCCGGTAAAATAAAAGTGGTTTCATATATGTGATGAAATATATAGATATAGATATATAATGTCTCTTATGTTACTGATTTGAATATAGTTTAAGTTTGATGGTAAAAATGTTATAAGTGGTAGGATTTTATACTAATATCATTTATATGTTCACTTTTGATTCTAAATATTAACTTACTTCAATAACATCGATAGAGATTGAACGATAAATTTGAATCGATTACAACCAATTAATCCAAGAATCAATGCTATAAATATAATATAGGAATTTTTGCAGGAATAGACCAAATTGATAAAATATTTACAACACTAGGCAAATTTTTAAAAATTTAGCCACCAAAGTCAAATATACGGTATAAAGTAATACTTTTTATACTTAATAACTAATACATAATACAATACATCATATTGTATTATGTATTAGTTACTCAGTATAGTATAAAAAGTATTACTTTATACCGTATATTTGACTTTGGTAATTATAAAGTAATACCTTTTATACTAAATAACTAATATATAATACAATATGATGAATATTATTTATACTGTATATATTTGATGATGAATGCAATTTTTTTCAAATTTACCTAAATCTGTAATTATTTTGTTAAATTAGACAATCATTTCTCTATAATATATCATTTAAAATTAATGTCAAAATATTATTCTTTAGTTGAATAGTATTTAATGCAGGTTGACTTATGAGTAATAAATTATAACTAACCACAACAAAAGTTCTCTATCCATTACAAAAGGTGGACCAACAAAAAGTCTCAATCTAAACTTCTCTAGAATGTACGGTTGGATTATTTTATTTTTTGAAATAAATAATTTAAATATATGATTACTTGAATAATCTAATATCAATCAAGTTAAAAGATTCACCATATTCAAATTTACGTTTAGGGTTTAGCCAAGATCATAAGTTTCGAGAGAAATGGGCAGATTTCATTCAAGGAAACAAGATCATAAGTTAGAAGGGAATGTTTCATTTCAACTACCATCACTATTTGTATTGATCTTTTATATTTACATCTATTATTTTCCTGATGGCTTTAAACACTCTATAACATGATGAAATTACTATGTACCTAACTCCTCAGGATTCATCTTCCCAACCCATCTATACCTTGAAACAGTTACAGAGCCGCCTCCAGAACCCGGGAGATTTCAAATCTTCCCCAACCACCGGGTCGTTAAACTTTGCTTCCTCACTTAACTCTTCGTAAGAGTCGACGAGGTTTTGCAGCCTTGCTACAAACTCGATCAAGAGAGATGTAAACGTAGCTAACGACAATGCGCTAGCATTTTCGTATGTTTTCGACTCTTCTTCTTGGACTACTCCATTTGTTTTGATGGAAACCTGTGCAGGCCATGATCCCAGTTTCTTGAACATTTTGGTGGGGGGTAATGCTGCAGACTGTACAGAGTTGATGTCGGATGAAGTCATGTCGTCCCAGCTTTTTGGGATTGGGAAGGCCCTGAGGTCAAGCTTAGCTTCACTGAGGGACCTGTATCCGCGAAACCTGGTTTCGTCATCATCCAAGTTTTTTAGCAATTCTTGGGGCTGTTCTACGTTCTCGGGACGATTGCCGATTTCCCAACTCTCTGCATTTACAAGAAGATATGATTTTGCATCGACCTTCTTTTGCAACTCTTCTGCAGCATCATGTACCTCAGAAAGTATGGTTGCTGAATCTATTTTTTCCAGCTTCTTTAACTTGTTTCCAAGCTCGCGCAAGACCTTCGAACCTTCATAGCCTACCCTTCGGAGCTCATTGCCAAATACCTGTCGTTTTTCGGCTGAGGCCTGCACATCCAAGTATATTAATTGAAAGGTATGACCAAAACCAATGGCAGGGAAAATGAAATTAATAGCGCACAACTATTAATAACAAATTTGATGATATAACAACTCAAAAGATGATTCCTCAAGCATCCTTAACCCTGCCCCTCGCTATCTCCGTCTATGGTGACTGAAGTTTCCGCAAAATGCATATCAAATGCAACAATAGACAAAAGAAATGAATGGAAGCTCACATCATAATTCATACAATGAAAATATACATAATGCAAATCTCAAACAAACCCGGCATGATGCGCATGAAATTGTTTAGTGTGTTTACTAAAAGACATTGTTGAAATTGTTTAGTGTGTTCACTAAAAGATATTGTTCGCACGATGTGAAATTCAAGCATCAAAGCCAAAGTACCTGTATTTCTGAAAGTATACATCCATGTAATGCCATGACAGCGAAGGCGCAGTGTCTCAGTGCACCAGATACTTCAACATACTTCTTCCATGGATACTTAAGCATCTTGTAACGGCCATGTGGCGGTTCCCAGATTGCAAATCCCATCTTCACAAGGTTAAAGAAAGAATAAATAAGAAGAAACCAGTTGTCGGTCATTTGTATTTGCATTTCTTATTTTCATAAAGGGGAAATAAAAGAAAACCAAATTAATGTCCATAAAACTCACCAGAGATTCCTCTTGGCTCATAGATTCCACAGTTGACCTGTAGCCTTTGTACATAGGATCATCAGATGCTTGGTAGGTAAGGATTTTCGAAGGTATTCGTTCGTACTCGACACAATTAAGGTAGTTATTCACACATCCTAAATGAAGGAAAATAGTTGAGCACAAAGCAACGCAGAGAGATTTGGTTAGATACTTCAATTTTACTGATGCAAGTATTAAACAGGGAAATGCTAACCAACCTTCTAAGGATGCAGCAACGCCTGCAAAATTCTTCACGACTAGATTGTGTAGATCCTCACCAGCCCAAATGGGGTAAATGCATATGTTTACAACCAAACAAACGCCAGCACCGAGCGCAATGAGCAAGAATCGGGACACGGCTGTATGGATAAACTCTCTAGTTCTATACCCCGACACCATTATAAAACAATACGTCAACAAGAAGACCCGAAATCCATATTCGTAAGGCTTCATTGTGGGATACAGCTTAGCATAAGTAGCTAAGAATCCTGCCAACACCATTAAGCCACCAAATGTGGGATCATTTACTAATGTACACTGGAATGGAGGGGTCAGAAAAGACATTCTGTCAACTTGTTAATCATTAAATCAATGATTAGAAAAACATACCAATGATAAAGATACTAATAACAACCACAACCTCTTCCCACTCTCCAGCAAGAATTGATAATTCTGCCATTCCCAATGCAAGACCTCCAGCTGAAAGCGTACCCAATCCACGGTTAAGTCCTTTGCTCAGAGTTGCTCCTGCAGACGAAATCATCATTTTGTTCCGATAAGAAAACAAATTATGTTTCTTGAAAGAATCGGGGTGGAAGGGCATACATTCCAGATTTAGAGTAATCAAAACAACATATCAAAGCAGAAGAATATGGAATAAGAAGTCGACATAGATAGGCCATGAGTTGAGTATAACATCCACAACATTAATTACAACAAGAAACACAAAAACGATTTCAGCTAATCTTAGTCTTACTGTCACTAAAAAGGCAATCAACAATGAACTTTAAGTAAATGAAAATAAAAGTTCATAAAAGGCAACCATGGGCCATACTAATTTACTTTTCTGAGTTCAAGAAACGGTGGCAGATTCGAATTCATTGCATATCATAGAAACACACTTACTAATTTATTAAAAAATAGGATAAACATGATAACTGATTACAGGCAGAGATGAAGCGTAACAGTGAAGTAGGATAGAGGGAAATGAATCTTGGATGAAAGATTAATCCTCGGGTGAGAGAAGACGAATCGCAAATCAGAGAAAATCAGGGGGAAAAGAAAGTCGACTAAAGGGCTCTTGCTACCACGATAACTTCACTCCGTAATGCTTTTGATTGTATGGTACTTGCATGAGATTACATGAGATTACAAGAGACTGAAGTCCTTTGTATAGAGAGACTTGAAGAAGATAACAACTTGACTTAACTTTACACTAACAGAAGAGTGGTTACTACAACTAACCTCAAACAATAACTAAATACTTATTCTAAACTTATATCATATTAAAATAGTCATCAGTAAGCTCAAGTAGTTTAGAACAAAATATAAACACAACGAAATCTTCTTGATTCCCTGTATCATGTAATGTATTAATCAAGGATATCGAACAATTTCCTCAATTATTAATCAAATGTCATCCAAATCCAACACAGAAACAATGATGTGCTGAAGATTTCTCCTGTATAATATAAACTAGGGTAAATTATACATTTAGTCCCAATAGTTTTAAAATCTAGAATTGAGTCCTTATGATTAGGAGAAAGATAAAATTTAGTCCATATGATTTTAAAAACTAAAATTTAGTCTCTATAGTTCGATAAAAATTAAAAAATAGTCATTATCATTCCTAATTGTTGACAAATTAAGTACACATAGATAACTACGTGCATGTAAAAGATCTTATTATTGTTCAATCAATCATCTGAATAACTAACTTACAGATATTTAATTCACCAACAACCATGATTGACAAGGACTATTTTTTGAATTTTATCAAATAACAAGCACTAAATTCTTTTTCTATTTTTTGAAATAAGTGATGGTCGGTACCAGCTTGCCTGCACCTCGATTACTAACAGACCATACAACAAAATTCCTAGGTCACCATAGATTGAACTCGTCAACTCTAAGTTCCCCAACACCTCTTGACCATAGAGACTGAATTCTATTTTTTAAAAGAGCATGTACCAAATTCAAACTTTCTCCACACTATATGGACTACATTCAAACATTCATCCAAATATGGACCAAATAAGAAATTCACAGAAGAGTAACGAAACCAAAACGAGTACCGATGCTAAACTCGAAGACGACGACGACAGTGAGAATGGCCCAAACGCAGTAGCGAGAGAGCTCCTCAACAGGCTGCTTGAAGAAGATCAACAAAGAAATAAGCGACAAAGCGAGGCCCATTTTAGCAGAGAAGACGATCTTCCTGGGGTCGGAAACGCCCATGAGCCAAGCCTCGTAAACAACATCCTTGACAGAGCTCCACAGATTCGAGAACCGATCAGAAACGGACCAACAACCCCTAGGGTTTTCCTGGGTCGCTTCATTGTCTCCGAACCCTAGGTCCGGAAGCTCCTTCACCGAAAGCAGCCTCTCCCGCTTTTCGGCGAAGGTTTGCTGGAACGAACCGTACTTGGGCACCATGGTTGAGTGGAATCAAAGCTTGAATGAAGCAGAGAAAACGGGATGGGATTTGAGTGGAGGTTACACAGAATTTTGAATGAGGATTGAAAAACAGCGACGGATGAAGAAGATTCCTGGAAAAAGGGTGTGAGAGAGAGAGAATCGAGATTCTCGGTAGGTTAGATTGATGGAATGAACTTATCCAAATTATTATTATTCTTCAATTCTTCATCGACCATATATTAATTCATTTCGACTTCATACGTGTTGTTTTAGTTTCGAGATTGGTATTTGTCTTTCTCTTCCAATATATAAACTCAAAAAACGAGTCTATATTATTTTGTCTCAATTATCAAAACTATATATATCATGCCACATAAATTTATTTTAAGTGGTATTAAATGGTGTGACATGTTACCGACCAATCGGTGTTGTAATTGATTATCTCTAGTATCTTTTATATAAAGTTTGTAGGTTCTCTCTCCCTAATATATAGGAATTTTATTGTGTATACCAACTTTTAGACCCTCTATAAATTATACTATATTTTTATCAAAAATTCGTTTATACCAAAATTTTGAGTGATTAAACTCAATCGAACTCAATCAATAACTAGTGATTAAACTCAATCACTTTACTACTTTTAATTTTTTGGTATATGTGCAATTATTTTCAGTTTTGTGCTATAAATGTAATTTTTTAGCCAATTTTTGTTATACATAAAAAATCTTCTAATATATATATAATATATATACTAAAATAAAGTGTTATATGTCAAAAAGTAGACCATAACTTTTTATATCTACAATAAATGGTAAACTCAATTTATCACTAATGAAAAATTATGTGTTATACATGAATTATTTTAAATTTTATGATGTCAATATAATATAAGAGACAAAATGTGTTGGTGAGTGGTAAATTTCCAAAAATAAATTAAAAGACACAAAATTAAAAATGATAATTATTAAAATATTACAAATAAAAATGTTTAATTTTAGAATATAAAAAATAAAATAAAATTAGAAATAGTAATTTTGCCTTTCAACCACGACCTTTTTTATTCATGTGAACAACATTAATGCTTTTGTGGTAAAAAAAAAAAAAAAAACTTTTGTGGTAATCATGTATATGGAATGAAATTTTAGCTTTCAATGCCATATTCAGTATATTTGTAAATTTTAAAATGTGAAATATATCAATATTTATTTAACACAATTAAAAAATTTAATTACTTATGAACTTATCATATATTAAAGTTGGGATTAGTAATATAATATTCATGTGTGGGGTTAGATGCATAATTTTCAAGTTTCCTTATTAGGAAAGTTTAAGATCTTTTAATCTATATTATGTTCATAAATGTTTGACCAAATAGAATTTGTTTTCTGAGGAGGGGTGATTTGGTGATATAAATTTGAGTATAATTTCATTTTCATTGATGGGGAATAGGGCCCAATTGATTTTGGCATCCCACCTGTCCCTTTCCTCATCGACCTTCGTTCCAGTTTCAGCTGCATTAAATTATTAATAAACACATTGGATTCAAATTTTTTTTTTTTTAATATAAATTCTCGAAGCTATAACCATAGAATTAAACTGGTTTACATTCATGTCAACCGAGCAATAGTTCAAGTGGTATCAATGTACACCTAGTGACTTAAAAGTCTTAGGTTTGAGTCTTCTCCACCTCAGTCATCTTTTAGGTTTGACCTAAAAATCTTAGGTTTAAATTTCTCCACCTCAAAATCTTCTTTGATCAATTGAACTACCTCGTGATAATTAGTTTATTTTCATGGTTAACTCTTTATTTTAATGGGCAAACCTTATCCTATAATATTTTAATTGTCAAATAAATCGTAAAAATTAATTTACAAATTATCAACATAAATTAAATTTATAACTTTCTTTTTTATTTTTTTATTTTTATTCTTGACTTTTTGTAGACTTTCTTAACCGTACTTTTTTATATATATAATAATGTTGGGGATAGGAACGATGATAATTCCATAATTATTAGATTATATCGGTAGAGTTATATTCTTGTTAGTGAGACTCTCTTACCGAGTAATCTAACCATTGTCTAACCATAAAAATGCTATATTTTATTTGAACGTACATACAAAGTATAGATTTGACTTTCTTTTTTTAAAATAATGCAACAATAAAAGTGAGGGTAATTAAAGTTTGAGTCACAGCCTAGTTGATTGCACAAAAACTTACTACGATGGAATGGAATAAAATGCAAGAAAAATAAAGATTAAACACTAACTCTACATTATGTCATTTTGGGAGCACGTGAGTATTATTTGGCAGCATACCATCTAAAGCATATGTTTCCTTTAAAGTTGGGAAAGATATGTGCATGTCGCATATATGCTTTGAATGCATTAGGGTTTAATGAGGGTGTATATTTAAGTCTAAATTAAACTCAATCATTTTAGTTGATGTTCATTTTCATTAGTGAGAGGTTTTTTGGGTGAAACCAAAAGCAAAGTCATGAGGGTGTATGCCCAAAATGGACAGTATCACACCAATGTGGAGATCCGGGTAGGTTTGTCGTCCCTTAACAAGTGGTATCAGAAGCGGTGCTCCTGCCTTAGTCAAATCGGAAGAACCTCGAGTATAAAAACAAAGATTTGTGAGCCTAAATCTGTGGTTGAGTCGCCTTATGTGTGCTCCGGTGGGAATGCTTCTGAATGTGCTTGTGATTCGCGATCGAGCATCTGTAAACTCAAATGTGGGAGTTCTTCTGAAATGATTGCCTCGGTGAGAGCTAGCTGATGTGTGCTCAAACATAAATCGAGTGGATCTGTAGTTGGGCTTTATGGTTTGCTCAAGTGTAATTCGGAAGGATTCGTGGTTTGAGTTAAGGTGTGCTCAAATGTGTAGTTCAAAAATGACTATCTGGGAGGGTCGCATGCGGTACTTTGTTCTAGGGGAGGATTGTTGGGAATGCAAATAAAGTGTTGTAGAATCCCACATCGGTTAAATAAGGAATAGATCATGAGTTTATAAGGGAAGACAAACATCTCCATTGGTGTGAGGGTTTTTGAGTGAAACCAAAAGCAAAGCCATGAGTGTGTCGGAGAAATATATGTTTATTAATGACATTAACAAATTCAACGAGATTCAATGACAGTGACATAGTTGATTATCTTGTTTGGTATTTCACTTCAATTTTATAGTTACGAGTACGAGCCCGAAAATACTTTTATATTATTTAAAAGCAGGTCACAAATTATTATTTTGAGATATTTCTAACTTGATCTTGTAAACCAATTCAACACTAGCGTCAAAGGTTGGATCTCATTAATTGGTATTTGTCTTCTAATATATACTAAAATATTAAAAAAAATAATAATAAATAAAATAAGAAAGGAAAAGTTATGGGTGTCAAAAGCTTTGAAAATGGTAGTGGTGATTTAAAGACTTGTACCATTCAAATTAAATGTTTAAAATATGACAAAAATCTCAAAGAGGTGAATTGACATGAAGTCTACAAACAAGGACAAGATTGATATGTTTATTTGGGAAATCTAAAAGTTTTTTTTTCCTTTCTCATAAGTTTTTTTTTTTTTTTTTTGAATAACCCTTTCTCATAAGTTAATGGCGCTATCTAGTAATAATTAAATACTTCCTAATATGTCTTAATCTCATAAATACAAAAGATGAACATTGTTTGATTTTGAAACCTTAAAAAAAACCATGATTTATGAACAAAAAATATACTTTTATCGTCAACATTTAGATTTCAAAAAAATATAGATAAACATCAAATAAGATAATTAACAACGTCATTGAACCTCGATAATAAAAAAATTAAATTTAGAATATTGGTATTTGTCTAATCTATAAACTACAAATATATTTCTCGTAGCCCTTAAATATGTGGAAAACTCCCAAAAAAATTTTCTAAATATATAATAACTATAAATAAACTAATAATCTTTTAATTTTTTAAAAACTATTTTGATTACGAGGAAATTTGGTTATTGTATTTTAAAATGTAATTTTCTTACTTTTATGATAAAATTTAAAATTCGTTGATACAATAAGCTTTTATATATA
>JBBMEF010000008.1:9962091-9973698 GCA_037832685.1 Sicyos baderoa | reverse complement strand
TGTTCAACAAACATTGAGACTTTGATTTGACTTTTGCTTCCGCAATATTTCATTTCATATTTCATTTTTTCCCAACAGCAACAAAATATTAAATTGGAAAAAGTAATATTTTTACAATCTTTAAAAAACGACAAGAAAACTCAAAGAATCGCATGTTTATGAGATCACGTGCTTGTTGTTCCAATTCGGAATTTATCGCCGGCGATAATTTCAATCTCGCCGGCAATTTTCGATCACCGGCCGTCGCTCTCCACCGTCACCGCTATATTCAAATCCAACCGCAACCCATTTCCCTCCACCTCTTCCTTTCCCTTCCCACGCCGTTCCACACCCGTCGGCGCCGCCGCCGCCGCATCGATTTTCACCTCCGCCGTGGGCGCCGCCGTCTCTTCATCATCCTCTCTCTCTTCCTGATCCGCCGCCGCTGCCGCAACCACCGCACTCAAATTCTTGGCCATCATTCCTCTTTTCACTCCGAAATACTCCGCCGCTTGTTTAATCCGCCGTAATATCACGTAAAATTCCTCCACCTCTTCGTCTGTCGGCTCCTCCGCCGTCTCGGGCTGATTAAACCTCCTTTTGCAAATTCCGCCGCCGTGCTCCGGCAGCCCTTTTCTCTTTTCCGTTCTCATTTTTCAATTTTGGCCTTCGCCTTGAAAAATAAGGAAAGAAAATTCAAGAAAAGAAAAAAAAAAAGGAAGAAGTAAGATTCATGTCTGAAGAAATATGAGGTATATTAATGGGAATATAAAGAAAAAAGAAAAAAAATAAAGAAAAAGAAAAGAAAAAAGAAAAAAGAAAATTAATTTGTCAGAAAATATTTAAAATAAAATAAAATCAATTCTTCCTAGTGGAATTCAAATAGAGAACTCTGTTCTTGTTGTTGGGAAATAACATATATTCAAAGTTCAGTGTTCAATAAATTGTACCATCCATTGATGTGAATAAACCTGACTTATTTCTTAAAAAAAAAGAAAAAAGAATAAACCTGACTTAGATTATACACCATGGACACAGTTGGAAATTTCTCATATGTAATGAATTTCATATATATACTTTTTTGTATATAATAAGTTCAAAAGTTTTTTTTTTATAAAAAAAACTATCTATTAAATTTAAGAAGTAAGAAAAACAAAAGGAATATATGAGAAAAAATATATATTTTTGAAGCCATAAAGGAGATATATATATATTTTTGAAGTATTTTTTTAGATTTAAAATGGAATTTATTGACTGTAGAAAATGAGGGGTGTAACAATTTTTTCCATTGCAGTGAATGGACAAATTAGGATGACTTTGGAACAGTGAGTCAGCCTTTTCTTTTCTTTTGCTTGGAAAATCAGGTGGAAAAAAAGATGGAGACCAAATGCATTGGGAAGCACATCTAGATTCCATGTGTTTAATAATGTCATTATCATTATTATTATTATTATTATTATTATTATTATTATTATTATTATTATTATTATTATTATTATTTTGTACAATTTATTTACTATTCCATGTGTTTAGGATGGAAGAATTTGAATATATGACTTTTAAATGGAGGCTATCTATTGATTATTATTATGGCATATTGGGGAGGGAAGGTGGAGATGAGATGGATTGAGTTTCATTTTATATTTGCTCTCATGGACTTTCATAAATCCACTCAACACTTATCCAACTCTACGCGTATATTCCACGTTTTTATTTAAATATTAAAATATTAAAAAATTACTCAATATCTATTTTTTTTATTTTAAATAAAAAATTCAACAATTCTCTTTTCATCCAATCAAACATAATTTTATTATTAAAAACTATTAAATATCCATTTTTTTATTTAAATAAAAACTTTAACCATTCTATTTCTATCACATCAAACATAACTTTATTATCGCTTCTCTTTTCTTTCCTTCCCCCTTAATATAAACTTATTCTCTCTTATTTTCTCTTCCCATTCCAACTGGACACATCCTTTCAAAGCCAAACATGTTCTTATAGTGTAAAGGGACAATTTTGTTTCTTTATTGACACAAGCTTAAATATGAAATTAGAAAAGAAACAAAAGGTCAATACATGGTATAAAAAAGCATACATTAGTTTCTTTTCTAATTTCATACTTGTTGCATGTTAGGTTCATTTTGAGTTATTTATGAACATATAACACCAAAAATGATTATTTATATATATATATTTAAATGTAGCATCCAAATTATTTCTTCTTCTTATTTTTTAGAGTTTATGTAGTAAGTCAATAATATAATAGTTAACTAGTTGAAGCATATTTAAGTTGGTCAAGCTATTAAAAGTTTATGAAAGCACAATATCTTTTTATTAATACTTATCTTGAACAAACTATCCCATGCATCGTTTTTATGGTGCATTAACAATAGATTAAAATTGAACTAAAAAAAAGTATTTAAATGCCATGGTTTGAACTATTCAATGTCATAGTGATGTTATTTTATCTTACAGAGGTATTTACTATCGAGGCAAAACGTAAATATCTTTAAACTCGATTGAATCCAACAATAATTGACATATATCTTCGAATTAAAGGTCAATCCCATCATACAAATTAGTTTATTTAATAATAAAAAAACGTCAATGTCAACAAAATAAGAGAAGAATCAAATGCAAATTGTAAAGCAACTGGTTATTGTTAGTAATTAACATCGTAATTTCAACGTACTATAGAAATGGTCTTAGTCTTAAGGTCAGGATCATGGAATCCAATCAACTTTAACGTCATTTTTCTTTAACCAAAAGTAATATAAGGTCGAATCACCAATTGGATTTTCCAATTGATAAATTGATCATGTGAAGTTGAAAATTAGCAAAATAACTAAAGTCAATTTTAATTATTTGGGCAAAAAATAGTAGAACTTTAATCATTGCACCTTTTTTACGTATCTTATAATAGTTCTACGATTATACAAATGCTATAGTTTATGTAAAATGTATATCATATGATGTTACTACTAAAACACTAAACCAATCAATGGAAAATAATATAAAAATGCTGTTGAAACTATCGTAAGCTTTTTAAAAAAATAATTCAAGGAAACCTTGAAGCACTTTACTTCAGACAAAGCTTTTTAAGGTTACATTAATTCAGGGTGGGGACTCGAACCCAAGACCTCTTGATCATTGAGCATACACTAGTGTGTCGTTGAGCAATTGCTCATGTTGGCCAGACAAAGCATATTATTATTATTATTATTATTTTATATCAGTGATTATTCAAGTTATCATGACTATCATAACATTTGAATAGTCACCAATAGTTTAACAGAGTTAGGCCAAACGGAGCCCACCTATTATATCAATATCTAAAACCAGAATCCCTAACAAAAAAAAAAAGAAAAAAAAGAAACCAGAATCCCTAACAACCCAAGAAATCTGAGGAGTTGTATGACAATTTCACAATAACTAATCTGTATATAAGTCAAGGTATAAACTAAAGAAAAGGTCGCAATCAGCAGCCTAGAATCATTTAATCTTATTAAATAGATAGAATGAACGATCGTCATGGAAGGACCTAGTCGTCAAGAAGGTCTTGAAAAGTTTAAAAGTGAATAATTTAATCCATGGTAGCTACCTACTTAGGAATTAAATTTATACAAATTTATAGACAGTATGTCACATGATAATAGTCGAGATGCCCAGCTTACCCGGAGAGTCACAAATATCCAAAAAAAGCTGAAGCTGATCGACTTAATTTGGCAGGTTCGACGCAATTTCTTAAAATCCATGAATTCAGGACTAAAATTACACTTTCTCATATTTTAATTTTTATCATCTACTAAATGTGCTAATACATAATTTGGCAGGTTAGGCTATTTCCCCTTAATAATATAAGTGATCTAGTCAATAACTCAAATTCCACATTGCAATTCGAATTTCGAAACACCAAAAAGAGAAAGGGTGAAGAAACAACCTCCGTTCAACAAAAATTAAGGAGATGCTTCGATCTGTTGCGATTAAACAGTCAAGTTCCATTGCTATCCTCATCAAAGGCCAGTTCACACACAAGAGCAAGATGATCACTGCCCCATTTCTGCATGATAGAAGGAAAAAGGAAAACGCTAAGACATGAGGTTTTTGTTCCGTGAGAATAGTTGAGGTGCGTGTAAGCTAATCCAAACTCTCACAAATGGAAGAAAAGATAAGAAAAATAGGTACAGATTTGGCAACTTAAACAATGGTAGAGGCAAATTGAGAGTCTTCATGATACGACTAAAAAGCACCAGTAAGTACCTCGTTCGGAAGTCCCCCGATTCTCTTCAATGCATCAACAGACAATGTTTCCAGAACCCTAACAGGGGCAAGTTCTTCCGAGTGCCTGCGATAATAATCAAAGTCAGTAATCAATGTTCTCATGGTCAAAGCATGATAAAAAAAAAAAAAAAAGTTTTGAACTGTAAATTTGTATACCATATATAATCAACAGTTCCCATAAACTTGGAGTGGAATGAAGTTACCAATGGTTCACCATTAGCATCTCTTGTTTTACAACTTCCCTGAAAATTTTAACCGATATGGCCCATGGGGTGTAAGAGAGAGTAAAACTAAACTAATATTGTAGCAAATAACTAGGACCTCGATTTCTTTTTTTTTTCTTTTTTTTTTGAAATCCGTGACTATCCGGGCCAGCTTGCGCACACCTCGACTAATGTCACGGGACATACTGCCTGACCCTACAACATTTGGATACCAAGGAAACCCGTAGGAAATTAATTCCTAGGTAGGTGGCCACCATGGGGTTTAAACCCATCACTTTATGCACCCCAAGGCCCCCTTTGACCAACTGAGCCACCCCATGATAGTTCGGACCTCAATTTCATCGTGAGTTGAAACACAAATGATTTTCTTATATATTACCATTTATCCCAACATATGATGAAGGGTAAGACTCATTTTACTTTTTATTAGTATATAAAATTCATATTATTATGTGTATATATTAAAAAAATACTTCAAGGAAAAACTTAATATAAAAATTGTACACTGCACCTCTCCTTTATAATACCACAAAATCTTAATTAAATTTTTTCTTACTTCCCACTTAAAAGTGTTGGATTTCATTCAGACAAAGCATCTTACTTTAATGCAATGCTAGACAGAACTAACAGCCCACTTTCTGAACCCGTTTATTATGCTTTTGACTTTTCACCCTATACTCATTTCTCGCAAGTTCCCTTTGCCACAAAAGGCAGTCTCTGTCCCCAACCACATACAGTGACATTTGTTCCCGAGGGATGGCACAATGGTCGAGATTTGAGATTTGAAGGTATGCTTCCCTCAAGGTTTCAGGTTCGAGACTCACTTGTGACATTTATTTGTAGACACCTCCCGTATCGTGTCTCCATTCCTTTGATGTCTCTCGATGCCTTGCCTAGGGACGGACATGGTTACCTCCATGAGAGTGCAGTTTGCTCTCAACTTGCTACCGATATCCCGGTTTTCAGAGAAAAAAGAAAAAAAGAAGGCATTTGCTCATCTCCACTTGCTAACAAATTTCCTAAGAATTTGTTACCTCCATGGGAGTGCAGTTTCTGTGAAACTACTTTGAAGTTTCCTTTGGGATGATTCTTTGAAAGGTTTAAACTTATGATTCTTAATTTATATTTTTAAATTTTAGTCCTTGTTCAGTACAATAGTAAATTTCAAGCTTACGTTGGCGATTAGCTTTTTAAAATAAACCAGTCAATGAAATCAGACACAAACACAATACATATCAATCACCTAATTCTCCATTTTAACTTGTACATATACACTAATCTACACTACTTAACAATGATAATTTAAGAAGATCGAACATCTTACAGGAACTCCATGGTAAGCACTGGAAAGTTTTAAATGGTGTTGAAGACAGGAAACATTCTCACTACCAGACGCATTCCTTATTTCCTCGTCACTCCATCCGAAGGAACTTGAAGCTGAAAAATTGGACCTAGCCAATAAATGATGATGCATAAGAAGAAAGTTAATATTAACCAACATTCATATCTGCCATATGATCCAAATAACATCAATACTTCGTCTTGTAATCCTCTGTACTCAAAAGCAAAACTTAATTAAGCATCTAATGCCAACGCCATGGTGTCCTATATATGGACGGTGTGCTCGTACGTAAAACATGCAATGCTTAATTGCGAGGTGGGTAGAAGTATCAGCTATATTGGATTGAGAAAATATACATATTTTAAAAGGAACATATTGCAATGAAGTTTAGGCATACCATTTTGAACCCTCCCTCCCAAATCTGAAAGCTTCTTGTGGTGATACAAAATCAAGTTGCCCTGAAATCTTTTTGCGATCATGCAGTTGGATATCCAGCTGCTCAACCACCAAAATACTTTGAAATGGTTTTTTTTTTAAACAAGAGTAGCCACGCCCGTCTTTAGGCCAGGCACCGGAGACATCGAAGGAGTAATGTCACAAGTGTGTCTCGAACCTGAGACCTTGAAGGGAGCATACCTTCAAAGCCCAAGTCTACAACCACAGTGCCACCCTTGGGGAAACACATAATAGAGAAATTCAAGCACGTCATGCCTCAACAATGCCAAAAAAAGTAAAGATTATAAAAAAAAAAAAAAAAAAAAAAAATTGCCAAGTAAAACTAAAACTAACCTCCGATGAATCCAAAAATTGGTACATTGCACTCTGATCATTTGAAAAAGGGCAAGATAGAAACAAGACAAGATCAATTTCTAATACGGTTGAAATTGTTGTGGTAGGAGAAATCCTTTCCAATGAAAGAGAACTACCTTTGATATACTATTCAGATCCCCGGCCAAAACTACAGGTATGTTTCCCCATTTTTGTGATAGGCTATGAGCCTTTTCAAGAAGCAGTCTGACCTATACCAAAATTATGTAACAAAATCAATGCACTGAGATGCTTATTTTTTCTTGAAGGGAAATTTAAATAGAAAATCATGAATATTGTATGCCTTATCTAGCCATCCATACCGAAAAAAATTAACAATAAAAGAAACACACAGATATGCAAGAAGATTCAAACAGAAACACAGATTATACAAATCACATAAAATCAACCATGCAACAAAACAAGAAATATTGAAAGATCACAATAGTAAATACCTGCCCAAGTTTGATATCTCCACGATTGGGGTTGAAAAGAACATGTATATTCCCAATAACAAAGCTTCGACTACAGTTAATAAACATGTTCATAGAAGTTAAAGAACGAACAAGTAGTGAGACTATTATGGTAGTAGTACAACGGCTTTTATCAAATATTACTTAATTTTGAAACAAGATATACATGCAAAGACGGTGAAAATAATACCCCTAGAACTTAAGATAATATCTCTAAAAATATTTTTTTACATATAATCAGAAGGCAAGATACGCTTGCAAGTAACTCTTTACTATGATCAAGAAAATTGCTTCTCATTTTAAATTTAAAAAATGAGGTCAACAAAGAAATCTTGAATCATATAAGAAGAGTTAAAAACAAATCTACAGAAATTTAGAACGCACCTTATTTTGGACTTTGATTTTGATTGATTCATCTGTGCAAATTGAGTACAAGAAAATGTAAGATGCGTCTTATTGATAATAGACGAATAAAGGTGAAGGTAGCGGCAAATTAAGAAGAAACGGATAAATTTACAAGAGTTAGAAAAGCATTTGAATAAAAAAAAATCCACCCAACCAACAACCAAATGTTGTCCACCCAATAAATTTACATAATTTCTTTATACCTTCAAAACACATAGTTGAGCAACATTATGACGTAGCCCAAAACTCTGGAATTCTATAGTTTCTTGATGCAGAAGGGTAAATCTGAAACCAGAAGATTTTCAACAAGCAGTGAAATGAGAAGACCACTACAGCAAATATGGAAAAACATATTCAAGCAAAAAGAGAAATGTCCATAAATGTGCTGAATCACTGTACACTACATATATAGATAGTAAGGGGGCAGCCTAATAGAGAGCGCATATTTTATTTGCAACAAATCTAAATGTCCAAAATGCTTATATAATTGGAAAACTTCTTTATGTCTGACATTACAAGCCCAAGTGACATCTCTCATACATATCAGCAGAATTGTAAGGTACAGAATCATTTTGGAAAAATTCAGGAACTCACTCATCTAATATGCGATCCTATATATAAATCAACTCCTACTATCAGGAGGGATGAGAGTCCTTACAGTTTGTCTATCCAAAATACAGCACACCCATCATTTGCTTCACCAGTTCTAGCCTACAAACGATTGCCACTGAGTTTTCTGGATACAGTATACATAATTCGATTTCATATGTGGATTATTGGCTACTAAACGCAAAATATTTCAAACACACCTTGTAAACACCTTTGTAGCCATAATCTTGGAAAACTTCACTTAAATCATTAAAACGGTCGACCTCCTACAAATAGTTCCATTAGCATGAGTGAAAGTTTATTCTTAGCACCTATAAAATAACATGGTTAAAACTAAAAGAGACTTGATAAACAAGAATACACAAAGAACAAGGGAGCTTGACAAAATACTATTTTTTTTATGACCCAGGAGCTTTCCTCCTCTAAACCTGGGGACACAAGTGGCCCGTCTCTAGAGGATATATTGTAGAATCTGAGGTAGGAAGGGGGCCACCTGGGAAGTTATTCCCCACACCAATCTCGAATCTGGGATGCAAAGAGGAGCACAACCTCAACACCCAGGCGCTCAACCATTGCGCTGCCTCTAGGGGAAGACCAAATATTAGTTAGTAACTGTGAGAATAAGGACGGGGCACTAGATATCCCCCTAAAAGGGCAACATGGCCCTTCCTACTTTATCATGTCTTTAACTTGATGCATAGAGTACTGGCTATAAAATGGTAAGAAAAATCCACGTAGTTTTGAATTGATTTATAATTTTTTACTTTGGAGCCCCCAAAAACCTAGAGCAAGCCATAAAAGCCTTTAATATAATAGGTCATTAGTTGTCCCAAGGGCCAGCCTCATTGGTAGAGGCTTAGGGTCTCCAAAGTATGCTCTCTTGGGAGATCGCAGGTTCAAAAACCACAAATGAGCTTAATTTTAAAATCTTTTGTTATTTCCTGGGACCAGACCTTGGGATGGGTGCGAGTACCCTTGAATATGAGTGGGGCGAAGCTTCAATTCCCAGTTATAAAAAAAAGGTCGTTAGCTTGCCAAGTCTCTACACTTTTGATATCTAATTTTGCTTCACTGCTGATCCTACATCAGAGACAACAAAAGCTTATAGCTTCAACAACTTTGCAATTCGGAGTCTAGTTGGAAAATTATTGTGAAATGTACAGACAAGAACAACAGTTGTAAGACTGAATTTTATTATTGTTGGTTAAAAGGAAATCTAATTCTTATTAAATTATGTTTCTGATCAACTATTGCTGTCGCAGAACCACAAAATATGTCAAGGGCTAGCTAAACCTCGTTTAAATTTTGTGCAATGACTCTAACCTGTGAAAATTTAAGGTGCAAAGATATAATTGTGCCCTTTAAATGAAACTAAGGAACTTGTGAGGACAGGAAATGAGAGTTGACCCCTTATAGAAGGAAGGATAAAAGGATAAAAACTCTAATGTGCAAACCTAGTTTCAACCCAGGCCAGGAGTACATAAGGTGATGGGTTCAATCCATAGTGGCCACCTACCTAGAAATTAATTTTCTAGGGGTTTCCTTGGCATCCAAATGTTGTAAGGTCAGGCGGTATATCCCATGACATTAGTCGAAGTGCGTGAAAGCTGGCCGGACAGTCACGGATATCAAAAAAAAAAAAAAAAAAAACATAGACTTGATCTCAAATCTTGAAATACAACAAACAAAGGCCATTGGAGGTCTAACAAATTACCTGCAAGCATAAGATGCCTGCATTGTAAAACTGAATTTCTTTGCATATAAGTTCTTTCCGAAAACTCCAATCCAAGAATTTGGAAGGCATTCTATGATACAAATCTGGATGCCTCAATGAATTTTCCACTCCTAGTATGTTATATGAAGCAACCATAATCTTATCTGAAATAAAAGCAATAAACTGTAAGTATGCAAAGGTTAAAACCGCCAAGTATGCACTACGCAGTGGAAATACCTGCACAAATGAAAATACCTCTTTCTATTCAACCACAATCCTTCATTTTTTCTACTGGGAAATGGAGTGCAAATAATGTTTTCCATTAGTGTCTTCTTTTTTTGTTCCTCATCATGAGACACAAATCCTCCAAAAGAAAAAACTAAGCCTCTTGATGAAATAAAGGTTTCTGAATTTAGAGTCCTATAGACTACAGAAATGAAGCATAATCTAAACTATCAATAGAGTTTCTCTAGGGTAACGAAAACAAATATCGAACCATCATGAATTGGCCTAGTGGTCAAGAGAATCTTTGGAAACTAAGACTAAGAGCTAATGAACCATCATAGAGTGGCTCAATTGGTCTTAGGGTGCATAACATGATAGGTTGTGTCCACCTACCTAGGAATTAATTTCCTAAGAATTTCCTTGACATCCAAATGTTGTAGGGTCAGACGGTATGTCCCGTGACATTAGTCGAGGTGTACATGTAATCTCATGATTATTAGATGTCAGTAGAGTTATTCTCTAAGAATTAGTTTGGAGACAGTTTACATGTTAAAAAAAAAAAAGAGTTCAATCTATAATAACCGTCTATCTAAGAATTAATTTGGAGACAGTTTTCCCGTGATAATAGTCGAGATGCGCATAAGCTAAGAACGAAAAAATAGGTAAGTTTAAAGTATCCCAATTCTTCCTATAAGATAATCACAAATATATTGACTCCATGGTTGGATGTCACTTGCATACCAAAACACCACATCTCAATGGTTGGCATATAGAATAAACTGTCAATAATGAGATTCTCTACCTACATTCAACCCTAAAACATTCCGGCAACTCAGAACAGCGAGATAAGCCAATCAATTAAAGCGAGAATAAACCCTAACACTTACGAGTTTTCACAAAACTGATTAAAATCCGTTACCTACAAATTTGGAGCAATCACGAGCAGAGTACGCCCATCGACGATGGCCATCCGTCAGACTCGAGCTCCTCTTCTCGCGCTTTCGCGAAGCTCGAGGGGTAGAACGAATTGGATTGAACCTATTCGATGTGGAAGGGTTTTGATGCCCGCTGGATGTTCGGATCGTGGTTTCTGAACGGATTGATGATCTCCGCCTCTTTTTCCGGTGATCATTGTGGGCGGAGTGAGCCGTGTTAGTCGAGGGTTTGCGCTTGTTCTTCACTGTTTTGGCGCGAATGTCCATGGAAGACGGTTCGTCGCGGCTTTCTTCGACCATCGTCGACTAATGTTACAGGCGGCGACTCGAGTTACACGCCGATCGTAGTTTTAACCTGTTTTGCATGCCAACACGAGTATTTTGGGAAAAATGGCATGTAGGGGTTCGGACCCCAAACTTATTGTCATTTGGGGTTCGGACCCAAAATATTTGCAAATCGGAGAGACGCGACGACCCTTTTTTTTTTTGTCGCGTCTTTCAGACTCCGGATCAACGGTCAAAACGACACTTCGATTGACGGAAAGACGCGAATTCGAAACGTCAGTTGGGTCGCGTCTTTCTGAAAGACGCGACCAAAAAAAAAAAA
>JBBMEF010000008.1:9936919-9961991 GCA_037832685.1 Sicyos baderoa | reverse complement strand
TTTTTCCCGTGGTTTTTTTCTCCAGTTTTGGAGTTTTTCCACGTAAATTCTTGTGTCTTTCTATTTTGTTATTTCCTCTAATTTCTCATTTATTTTCTGCTTATTCCTGCGTTAATTAGGGAAGGTTTTTCCCAACAGAATGCTCCCTAAACCCATGCAAACGCAAAGACTGCTCATGCCATACATTAGATCATAACACACTAGGTAACTCGACGGACATATGACCTTCTAAAATTTACTAAAGCTACCATGATAAATCTCACTTAAAACGATATTAATTGACAATGAAAGAAATAGTTTACCTATCTTATAAAAGTTGTCCCGAACAACCCTAAACTGTGACAATCTATGCCATGAAACGAACACCTCAAATTGGCAAGGCAGCCAAAAACCCGTATCTTCTCTAGACCAAACATGATATAAACCAAATGAACCAAGGCTTAAAGCTCTAACAACTCAACACAACATACCAACCATCGGCTCCAATTCTCACTTGACAGGATAAAAATTTAATAATGTAGCTTTTTTCTTTCTTTTTTTTGAAAGTCCGAAATCAGAGTTTCACTCCATTATATCCAAGATAAACAGGCACCGAAAGATATTAAAGGAATGGAGATGCGAGAAGTGTCTACAAATTAATGTCACAAGTGAGTTTCAAACATGGAATCTTGAAGGGAGCATATCTTCAAAATCCAAATCTTCGACCACTGCACCACCCTTTAGGGGCAGTAATATAGCATATTAAGAACTTTGAGCATGAACAATAACACTTTATCTGGTTAAGAACTTTGTGCATGATCAATAACACCTAATTTCCAACTTGAGAAATAATAGGATCTTTTGGTAACGAAGGGTCTTAACCAGATAAAGCGCGACCATCCCTAATAGTGAATCAAATCAGTGCCTAAAAATGCTTTCGCGACCTTAAAATCGATCTCAAGCACAAGAAAAACTTGAGAGATGACCATACTGTCTAGAGGAAACGTTCATGAAAAATATATGCAATATGCATCAATTCAAGCCAGCTATAAAGATCCAACTTGCATTGAAAAAAACTATAGGACAATAGCAACATTTAACTCTTCTCTTATTAAAGTTAAAAGGACTAAGCTTTTGGCAGACAAATAGGGAATAAGAAAAATGCCAAATTTCCATAGAAATTCTAACATGAGTTTGCCTTGAGATTGAGACTATTCATCTAGAAACAGACAACACTACCAAAAAAAAAGAAATTGACAAAACATTATGCATATAAAAACCTGCAATAAAAGTATTTGAAGGAATCGAGGTTGTCTAAATTCAAACTAAAAGGTAAGTTTCAAACATTCTAAGATGATGGGAAATTATTCCAAATCTGGGGCTCATATTTTATTCCCAGTTACCATCTTTCAAATTCTCAAAATACCATCATCCCCAACCTAAAAAAAGGTAGAATCATTACACACAGTTATCTTTATTTTTCTATCGAAAGGATCGGTGACTCAAGTAGTCAAGCATGATCTTGGAGTGCTTAAGATGATGCATGGTGACCACCTATCTAAGAATTAATTTCCTACGAGTTTTCTTGAAATCCAAATGTTGTAGAGTCAGGTGGTATGTCTCGTGACATTAAGTTGAGGTGCGCGCTAGCTGACCTAGACAGTCACTCACGGATATCAAAGAATAAAAAGATTGGTGGCATATTAGCTTAGTTGATTGATTGTAATTCAATTCAACTCTAGAGTCACGAGTTCGATCCTAAAAATTGTTATTTGCCTCTAATATTATATGAGAGCAGTCCTAGGGTTTCTACCCAATTTAAACTAAAAAAAAAAAGTTATCTCTATTTTTCTTTATAAAGTCTTATTTGCTGGAGAAAAAAAATAATGGCATTTAATTCAATGGAAGGGGAAATGGCCACGAAGGCTCACCCATTAAAATACAAAACCATACATGCGTGGGCATATTTTCTAGTTACAGATAAGATATATATTGTACGGTGTCACTATTAGCCACTTCCCATCTACACCCTCATTTAATTGAAAATTATGTGAGTGGCCCCTAAAATTAATAATATCGATCACTAAGTTCCAAATCTCAAGATTAGAGTGAGAGGGCTAAAAGGAAAGGGGGAAAAGAACAATGAAAAAGGCTTAATCTGCTTTTCTCTTCTTTATTTCAACAAGATTAGATAGTCTAAAACATCATTAGTCACCTTAATTACAGAGATATCTCTTTAGAGATTTTGATGATGAACAACAACAACAAAATGACTCAACTAGAACAACCATCATGCATTTGATTGACTCTTCTATATACAACTTTACACTCTAATGAAAAAAACATCAGTTTCCATTCCTCTGTTTCAATCCCCTCCTCTCCAGTCTCCACTTCAAAAACTTAGGCTGCCTCCCCCTTTGGTTATGGTATATCTAAGCCACAGCAGATATGCTGCAATTTCGCGCATCCCGGTTGAGACAATCGAATCCTTCGATTCGAACTGCTGCGGGTCGATGCCCGAGTTTCATTCGGGCGCAACCTCCTTTACAGGTTGATGGAGATGGTGGCCCCTCGGAAAGTTGGTACACATTGTTTCCATTTCCAAATTGCTCATCTTGGACTAAAGGGTTGGAAGCCCTGCTTGGTGGAGACCCCCAAAAGAATGGTGGAGATGATCCTAATTGGTGGCTATAACTTTCACCATTACTTTCCTATGACATAATGATAAACCATATTCAAGAGATTATTATTGGAAGCTCTCCTAGTCAATATAAAATAAAAACAACCAAGATTTAGCAGATTAAGAACCTTAGTGAGGATCATATCCAGAAGCTCAGCTCCTGCTTTTGAATTTCCTGACTTGGCATGGCTGTAAGAGAAAGCAGATTCAAAGAGATTCAAGTTTAAATCAACATAATCAAAAGCAGAAAGTTCCTAATTTTGGATAAAACAAGCTCAAATTGAGATTAACAAACCTGATGGGCCATATATGAGCTCTAATGGGAGCATTATTATCAGGAGTTTGCAAAACCAAACGACGTGGCTTTGGACAAACCACAGATTCCATCCTCATCTCATGGCAGGCAGCCATGGCGTTCTGCTCATAAACCAACCTGTTCATTCTCTCAGATATCCCTCCTTGCAACTTAAAGATCTACAACAAAACCAACAAAACAAACACCTTTCAGGCAATGATTTTTCAGCCAAGTGGAAAGAAAGAAACCTAAACAAAAAATGCTCATTTATCTCCACATTCGTATGATATTGTGATATTGTTCGCTTTAAACATAACTATTATGGTCAAATGGAAATTTTGTCCTCCCAAATAAACCCAAGATCTACCACTTATTTAACCTCCTCAGGAAGACTTGAGTTAAGAAGGTGTGCACTTCTTACGTTTTAGTTTCGAAACTCAAGCCTGGCCTAGCTAGTGTACTGGTTACTAGATTCAAAACAAAAAAAAAAAAAAAAGTAATCCCTCTTAATTATACTTAAGTAGTAGGTCTTAACTCAAAACACAAATCCTTCGGAATTATACTGCAAACCCGGAAAGCTAAACATTCGATTTATCCAACAACTACCTCTCACCGGAGCAACTTTCCTTTTCAGCTCAATCACGGATCCATCCGATTTACGTTCGAGTATTCCCAACACACAGACATCCTCCTTCTCCCTCTTAACAAAATTTGAGAAAAAACAAAGACATGGGTATGCACAAAACAACAAATCAGCAAGGTTAAAAACGAATTTCGATTCGAAAATCGAAAGAAAAACGAAGTGGGCAGAAAACAGAAGTGTAATCTCAACCAAATCTCCAATTCAGAAAAGTTAACAGCTCAATTAACATTCAAACCAAGGTCCAGAGCTCAAACAACTCCTAATTTACAAACAATCCATCAAAAACAAGACCCACAATCGTAAACTCCAAAAGAAACAGAAAACTCCACCAGATTCAAGCGCAAAAACAGCAATCGAAACACAAAGAATCACAGAGAAAGAGGAGAAACCTGAAAAGGGGGGAAAAGGGATATTGAGGGAGAAACAGAGAGGCTGAAGATTGAGGGATATGAAGAAAAATGGAGAAAGAGGAATTACAGAGGATTTTTTAGTTCACTATTCATAGGACTGGGGAAGAAGAAGAAGATGAAGGGTAGATTTGGGAAATTGGGAACGGGCCATTCTAAGCTGCGCCAATGACCATGGGATTGTTTGTTTCTCAACCGTTGATTTCGTTTATGATTTCGAGATTTGATCTACGGCCGTTCATTCTGTGTTGTGGGCCCCTTCTGTTGGAGGTTTTGATTTCGGATGCCACGCGTTTATTAATTTTAATTTATAGATCTGTATAACGGAAGGAAAAGATTAAAAACAAAAAAACAAACACTTTTTTTTTTTTTTAAGTACTTTTAGAAGAGAAATTCTAACGCTATCTCGAATAAACTGATTGGACTGATTTTTTTTTTTTTTATTGTTTTGGTAAAAAAAAAAAATTATTCGATTTTTATATTTTAAAAATCCAACATATTTTAGTTGTGTATGGCTTATGAATTAGTTTTCTATATTTACTTTTTGTAAAAATAAGTGTACTAATAAATTTTAAAAAGTAACAATTATAAAAAAAAAAAAAAAAATGTATTGAGTGAATTTTTCTCATAAAATAACTCCATGCAAATTTTAAAATATTTCTACCCTTATTAATAGGCTTTAATACTCGTTCATATAAGTATTATTTATCATAAATACTCATGAATATATATATATATATATATATATATATATATATTTAGATTAAATACTCATGAATATAGGAGCATATGACAATACTCATTAATAGAAATGAATATATTTGCTATTTTTTATAAAAAAAAGTGATCTTATTTATAATTAAGTTCTAGATTCGACAAATATGGTAAGTTCCCCAACATGAAATTGTTTAATTTTGAATTATAGAAATTTCATTCAAAACTGAGTTGTTTGTTTGTTAATTGTAGAGATATTTACATTGAACATCTACTTACTACTCCTGAAAAATCACATTCAAACTAATTATTTAGGCTCCGTTTCATAATTATTTAATTTTTGAAATAAAAAAAAAAAAAAACAAAAAAACAAGTTTTTGAAAGCAACTTTTTGTTTTTCTAAATTTTCATTTGCTTTCTACAAATAAAGGCAATATATATATAAAAGTAACAAAAAATACACATGGTAAAGTAGTTATTATGAACTCAAATTTCAAAAACTAAATGATTATCAATCGGTGATTTAATTACTCAAATCAACTTCTCATTTATAACTACTTAAAATAATTTATAATCACTCATTTATAATCATTTATTTTTAACTATTCAAAATAACTCATCATTTCTAACGGCTTATTTTCAATTATTTATTTTTTAACTATAATAACTCATTTTTAACCAATTATTTATAATTATTCATTTTTAATCACTTAAATTAACTCATCATTTCAACATCCAAACAAACTATTGTCTCTCCTTCTAAAAATGATAACATTCAAAGAAGTTAATAATTGCATTACTCCGTATAAATCTACATCTAAATAAATTATTACAAAAATCTCAATTTTGCAACTCATCAAAATAACTTATCACACCCAAAGTCATTAAAGTAATGCAATAGTTTTATAAAACATGTATATATTTGTCATTTAGAACAAAACTCTATCGACATATTATACAACTTAGTAACATTGAGAAGTCCTCCTCCCTTTAATTCTAAATTATTATTATTATTTTATTTTTTTTGAAATTATGGAATTGGACAAAAATCTTAAATAGAGAATACAAGTGCTCTTATATATAAGAATCAAATACAATTTTTTAAATTAAATCCGTGATAATAAATCTCTCAATTGAATTACAACCAAATAAGTAAATTAATGTGCCATTAAACTATTTGGATCTTAATTATTTTAATTCAACATAAAGCATTTGTTTATTTATACCCAATGCGTGGGAGAGTTTCTAGAAAGTGCAGGGGATTTTGAACAAAACCATCCGTTGTTAGATTTTTAATATTATTATTAATTTATTATATCCAACATTATATTTCTCACTTCTATATACAGTCGTCTTGGTTTGGTCACCCTTTTAACTACTCATCTTAAAATAACTACATATTCACTAATTAACAACAAAATTCTTTTGTTTTTACCGTTTCAAGCTAATTTATACAGAGTTAAAAAAAAAAAAAAATACGATAGAGGACAAATATCAATTATCGAGATTAAACTTGTAATACTAAAGTTAAATTAATTTACAATCAAACAATTATTATATTGATTTATTTGATGAAACTATTTCAATTAATATGATATATATTATGATAAATGTGATTATAGTTTTGCGTGTCCATCTTAAATATTATTGATTTGTTCTTTTTGGAAAAATTTTCATGTATAACAAAAATTGGCTAAAAAATTACATTTATAGTACAAAACTGAAAATAATTGCACATATACCAAAAAATTGAAAGTAGTCGAGTGATTGAGTGTGTGATTGAACTCAATCAATTGAGGTCAATCACTTAACAAACTAATTGAGTTCAATCATTAGTTATTGATTGAGTTTGATTGAGTGAAATCACTCAAAAATTTTGGTATAAACGATTTTTTGATAAAAATATGCTATAATTCTAATAGATGATCCTAAAATTGGTATACAGAATAAATTTCCTTGTTTTTTAAAAAATATTTTATATAATGTTCCAACAATATCCCAAAATTAATAATCTCATTATTTCAAATAATAATAATAATAATAATAATAATAATAAAAATAATCTCATATTTTTCTGTCCCCATTATTCTTTCATATTATAATCCTTGCATTTATATTTGAAAAATGTCACGCCATGGCCCATGACATACATTATATAGTTTGTTTGCTGTTTGCTGTTTTTTTTTTTTTTTTTTTTCATGTCTAAATTTTGATCAATATTTTAAAAATATCTCACTTAACATGATTTTTCTTTTTTAATTATTTCAAACGAATATTGTTTTGATTGAAACAAAATTGGCGTAACAAAAGTACAAATTATT
Source organism: Sicyos baderoa (assembly GCA_037832685.1). Classification (NCBI taxonomy): domain Eukaryota; kingdom Viridiplantae; phylum Streptophyta; class Magnoliopsida; order Cucurbitales; family Cucurbitaceae; genus Sicyos; species Sicyos baderoa. The sequence continues at coordinate 9,954,952 of JBBMEF010000008.1, read as the reverse complement.
ATTATTATCGAGAGTAGACTTGGAAAATATTTAAAACTATATTTTATGAATAAACAAATCTAAAAATTATCTAATAACGCATTTTAATAAAGCAAAAATATTGCTCAACAAAATGTGACTTTATTTCTTATTATCATCTAAAAATCAGTCTCACCTCTATAATATCTTCCTCTTATTGTAGGCAATATGAGACATCCAACAATCCTCCCTTCAAATTAATTACATCAAAATTCTTTAATTTTTGTCAATTTGAGTTTATATATATAATTAATTTAGATTAGTAGAATTAATGAGATTGTTCCCATTTAACTTTGGGTGGGTAAGAATGGTTGAAGGTGGTTGGATTTTGGATCATGTTGTATCAATTTTAAGATAACAAAAATGTAATATATCCCACAAAAGCTTCTCTCTTCATTTTTATTTTTTTTTTTTTTCAATTCAACAATATTTGAAACTCAAAACGCTTACCAATTGGTTACCATTTGAAATCGATGTTATTGAAATACTACTCTTTTCGATTTTCTCTTTCTTTTTTTTTTCTTTTTTTTTTTTTTGACGGGGCTCTCTTCCTTCCTAACACTAACTTAAAATTCAACTTTAACCTCCAACATTTATACCTTAAATACCATATACCATTGATTTCCTTCATGCAAATCAATGACATTTTGGTCATTTCTATATAAACTCCATATATATATATATATATATATGAAAATTTGTTGTATATACCAACTTTAAGACCCTTTATTAAAATTATAGCACATTTTTATCAAAAAATCGTTTATACCAAAATTTTGAGTGATCGAACTCAATCAATAACCAGTGATTGAATTTAGTCAGTTTGTTAAGTGATTGAGCTCAATTGATTGAGTTCAATCACACACTCAATCACTCGACTACTTTCAGTTTTTTGATATACATGCAATTATTTTCAGTTTTGTGCTATAGACGTAATTTTTTAGTCAATTTTTGTTATATATGAAAAATCTCATATATGTATATATTTTTTTTTTCCATGCACATATTTGTCAAAGTGTTAGCTGTAATAAACAAGATAAAAATACAATGTGCAGCTTCCCAGCTTCTTCTTCAAGGCTGATCTCATCCATTTATACATCCCCATATCTCTTCAACTTAAAAATCTTGTTCTTCATCTCTTCAAAAAAAAAAAAAACTTTAATTTCATATCTCATTTTGATTACATATTTTTCAATGGAGGAAAATCTACCTCCTGGATTCAGATTCCACCCTACAGATGAAGAACTCATTTCATATTACCTCACTCAAAAGCTTTCTGATCCTTCTTTCACCTCCAAAGCAATCGCCGTCGTCGATCTCAACAAGAACGAGCCTTGGGATCTCCCAGGTATATATATATTGCAAAATTTTACGTTCTAGCTTTATATATATCGATCTACGACGAATTAATTCGAGAGCTTTTCGGTTCTTTCGATATATGCAGCAAAAGCTTCAATGGGGGAGAAAGAGTGGTACTTCTTCAGCTTGCGAGATCGGAAGTACCCGACGGGGCTTCGGACGAACCGAGCGACAGAAGCGGGGTATTGGAAGACGACAGGAAAAGACAAGGAAATATTTGGTGATGGTCATGTTTTGGTTGGAATGAAAAAAACCCTAGTGTTTTACAAGGGAAGAGCTCCCACTGGTGAGAAAAGTAATTGGGTCATGCATGAATACAGGCCACAAAACCATCATTTTCCCAAACCATCCTCCAAGGTACCTACTTAATTAACACCACTTTTAACCTATCTCAAATTTTTAGTTTTTTTATAAAGAGATCAGTCAAATTTAGAAAATAATTACAAATATGATCATTTAAAAAAAAAAAATTAACAACAATAATTATTGGTATATCAATAAGTATTGTCACATACTTTGTTAGAATACATAATATTATATTAATGAGTATTAATACACTATTAAAACGTATTTTAAAACCTGTCTACATTTTAATAATAAATAATTATTATGTGAGAAAAGTTTATTCATTACAATTTCTCTTTTATTTTTTTGGTAGTTTAACGATTTCAAGATGAGAGACCAAACCGTCAATCTTTTAAGATAGTAATTAGTGTCGTATCAACCGAGTTTTGCTTAGTTCGATGGTCGAAATCTATGATCGATTCATGACTATGATTGTGTGTGTTAGTCCTTCATACTTAATATCTAGCCAAGTTTGTTGAATCCATGTATTTTTTAGTTGTCCACTTAGTTCCTTTTATTTTAATCTCAAGCAATGCAACACTGCTAGAAAGAGACTAAACTAATAGAGGATTGGAACCTAATGACAAATAAATGTTTGTCTTATATATATATATTTAAAAAAGTAGAGTACGAGTAAATACAATCATAAAAGTTTATAAACATTTTTTTCTAAGTATTTAGATTTATTATAAACTATTTAGAGTAGAAAGACTGTATAAGCACAATCCATTTCTTTTTTATTTGTAAATGTCTAGGCCTTAGACAAAGCTAACGCGTTAGAACTCTAAAATATTTAGTTGGAAAGGAAATTTATAAGAAACTAATTTTAATTTTTATTTATATAGGAGACCACCACAAATTAAATTCGTTTTGGATTGCCGAAACCCTTTTAACCACTATGACAACCTGCGATAGGTAATCTACAAGTTTAGAAAACGAAATGGTAAATCGATTCGATAATACAATGACAATCCACACATATTATTTGGGACTTTGATCAAATATTAATTGGAATTTTTTCAATTAGTTCTTGTTAGGATCTCACAAATATCCCACATTAGAAAGTGAGAGAGTCCAACATTAATATAAATATAAAAGAGATATGGGTTACTCCCGACAAATGGTTTTAAGGTGGAACCTCATATTCTCTCATATGGTATCAGAGCCCATAAAGCCCAAACGGGTATTTGGTCCAATAAAATGAAATTGAGATTCGATTCAAGATTAGTGAGCCCAAAAGAGGCACCATCTTGAAGTGACATGTTAGGATCTCACAAATATCCCACATTGAAAAATAGTTTTAAGGTGGAACCCCATATTCTCTCACAGTTTTTGATTAGATATTAAACATGGTTGTGATTACAGGAAGAATGGGCAGTTTACAGGGTATTTGAGAAGCAGAATCCACCAATTAAAAAGCCTCAAGAAGTTGCATCATTTTCTCAGCCTAATTCCATGTCATCTCCATGTGATACAAACTCAATTGTGAATGAATTTGGAGACATTCAAATACCAAACTTCAATGCAATAATATCCAACAATTTCAGCAATAATAATAATAATAATAATAATATCATATCAGCTGAAAACAACATGATCAACATGAACATTAATTGGGCTACACCAATTACAACAAATGATCATCAAATTACACCTTCAATTACCACTCTTCCTTCACTAAACTCTCTTCTTCTCAAAGCATTGCAACTTAGAACCATTCAACAAAGGGAAGTTTTGGGTGCTTTTAATTCTCAATTTGGAACTGACCATTTGAGTTTCCAAGCTTCTTCTTCAAATGTTTTTGAGTCTTCACCTCAACAACAGCAAGAGGAGCAACCATTGAACTTGGACTCCCTATGGTGAAAAAAGTCAAACAACTTTAATTTAATTAACAGCTCCTCTTAAACTTTGTAATATGTCATGTTCAATAAGGAAAGTTTTAGGGATTATATATTGAAATTGTAACCTTTGTCAAATTGGTGTAATATTAGTATGTGAAGTTTTAGGGATATTTAGTTGACATGTTGATGTATGTTTATGGTGATGTTGATGTGGAGTTTATTTCAATGGTAAGGGTAGGGGAAAACCTCAAGTACTCCTTTGTTTCAAACAACATTGTTATGTGTTATATATATATTATCATGGTATATCATATAGTTTCATCAAATTTTTTTTTTTTTTTGTGATATTGGAACATTAAAGTTGTCTGCTTATATACAACTATTTAGCTTAAATAGTTGGCACATCTGTCCCAAAGTATTTACTAATGAGACAACAAAAAATGTTACAATTTTAAGTTCACTAGCAGATTTTCGAACTTGAAACCTCCAAAAAAGCATTCTTTGAAAACCCCAAACTTTTACAACGAGACCACCTCCATAAAAATTGAATAGAAATGTAATTTACCGAGAGTTTTTTTTTTTTTTTTAGAGCAATTTATCGAGAAAAATTTAGGCTAGAGCAAAACATAGAAATCCAAACTTCCAAACAAATTTCTCACAGCTATTTAAAATATATATATATATATATATATATATATCGTGCTGATCATTTAAAGAGTAGACTAATTAAACCCTCTGAATTTGAATTTTCTCAAAATAAAAACAATATGTAGTTCAAAATCAAAACCTAATTGTTTGACTTCTGACTTCCATATTACATTAACTCAACTCACACGTGCGTACTGGCCCATATATTCATAGAATATTTCCATTTTTTTTTTAATATTTCCATCAATGTATTAAAAATAAAAATATCTATGCTCCATGTGAAATTAAATTCCATAGTTGAAACTTTCTTTTGGTTGGAATTCTAAACTTAACTATTTCCTCCCTCATATGTTGGCATTACAATAGTCCAAATTAACCTAATCTGGTATATTACCAGCTAAATCAAATGTCGGCATCATATACTATTGCAAAGATTATTATTCTAACCATCATTATTGGCCTAATAGGTTGTTCAAAAAGTTCATTGTTTGAAAATATTATTGTTGATATCAAACAATTAATTGTTTCTCTTGGTGTTAAGGCTTCTCAATGTAATAGGCTTAAAAACAAAGTTGTTGATATGTTAGCCAAGAAGGCTTCTTGTATTTCTTTTTGTTAGAAGGCTCAATTTCTATCTCCAAGGGGTGGCACAGTGGTTAAAGACTTGGACTTTGTAGGTATGCTCCTTCAAGATCCCAAGTTCGAGACTCTCCTGAAATATTACTCCAAAAAAGAAGGCTCAATAACAGTTTTTCTCTTGTGAGGACGAGTCTATTTTTTGGAGGGGGAATCTCCCCCTTGACATTGACTCTAGTTTGAAAGATTTATAGCGGTTTGGTTTGTTTGAATGAATTGGTTGTTCAATATATATATATAGAGAGAGAGAGGCCTAATAGGTAAGAGGATTTTGGAGAACAATTCATAGATATCACCTATCTAGGAATTTAAAGAAAAAGAGAAAATTATCTTTGACATTTCAAATCAACGCCATATATATTTGTACAATTTAGGATCATTTTATTCAAACTAGCATCTACTTAGCAAAGAACAAAACTCAAAATATGTAATTTTTCTATATACAAAAAGAAAATAACTATAGTCCTCAATTATCAAGAACCAGTCAAACAAAGAACCAATCAAAGTGTTTTTGCCTCAACCCCAAATTGTGTATATTAACCTGTTAAGCAAAATTAAGGACCCTTCTATGAAATGTGTTTTATACAATAGACAAAGGGGCCATTTGGAAGTGGGCATAGAACAAGATATTGGTCAAGAATTAGGAGAAAAAAAACTGGATCATTGACTGAATTTGATATATGGAGACTGGGATTTGTTACAAAAATAAGAAAAATGTCTCCACAGAAACCCAGAGGAACCTACTACTCAGTTTTTATTTTTCCTTTTCTAGCGAGAAAACGGGGTAATGCAAAATGAGCTTGAACTTGAAGCAAATGACCCAATGCATCTGTCCCTAGGGGTAGCGCAATTGATGGAAGATTTGGACTTTGAAGGTGTGCTCCCCTCAAGGTCTCAAGTTCTAGACTCACCTATGACATTAATTTGTAGATACCTCATGTGTCTTCACTCCTTCGATGTCTTCCAGTACCTCATCTAGGGACGGGCGTGGTTACCCTTGTTTCAAAAAAAATGATCGAATGCTTCTTATAAATTACCCACCAGGCACGGTCTTGCAATCAGCTTTCAGTGAAAAACAGCAACGAAATTTTTCGGGCGGGTTGATTTGAGCGGTGCCGGGTCTGAGGTTTTCACATTCCTCATCAGGCAACCTGGTTGGGGAATCGAAATGACAAAAGAGTTATAGAAGCAATGAACTATGGATTTGATTAAGTTCAATTCTATAACATGGAGATAAATAAGATGATAGAAAATGTAGATATGAATTTCATGTATGACTTAAATGAAGAATCATAGCCCGAACTGTGCTGTAAAAGGCAACAATCTCTATATCAATTTAAGAGATCAAATTATTATTCTATCAGAATAGCGAAACAGGAGATAATATTAGCAATCCAAAATTCTGAGACAAAATAAAATTGACAATACTTACAACACCTAGCTTATGTTCAATTCGTCTGACAAGTCTTCCATTTTTTGCTCTCAAGCTTTCTTCAATCATTTTTTCACGCTCTTCAGCAGATATTTTTCCCTTCCCCACATTGACTGAGCCTCATAGAATTCAGCCAAAGTACCTGCAGGTGCAGGTCCATCATTGCTTGATGAAGTTGCCTCGGCCACTTTAATTCGAACTTTCTCTTCCACATCTTGATCTGTTTTGTTTATTCCTTGCCTTTCTGCCAGAGCTGCAGCTACACTTGTCGGAAGGAAATCCTTTCCGCGGTATATGACGATAAAATATTTATTTCTCAGTAGTAACACGCCTCCTGTTAGGTTCTGCAGCGAAGATAAATTTTATAGTGAAAATGATATCATGCAGCCGCAGGCAGCAAATATCTTGTTTATATTAAAATATGCAATGTGATGGACTAAATCATAAATATTTATAGAGAACTCCTCTAGCTAATAAGAAAGATATAAGAGGAGTTCTGTTAATATATAGTGGGATTTTGGGTTCTAGAAAGGAGGTCATATTTTGGAGGCTAAGTCATGAGTCTTGGAGGAGAGGTTACGGTGCTCTCGAACATCACCGGTAAGCTGCTGTTGTTTCCCTTTATTAACTTATCTTGTTATTTCTACTAGTAGTCTTCATCCAAAAGTTATTTCTACTAGATTTCAAAAAAAAAAAGTTATTTCTACTAGTAGTGTAATGGAGTATGAACTGGTTTGTGAGTTTATTCTATGAAATATAGTGCAGTTTATATCAATTTTACAGATTACTGTTACATTGGTGTTTTGTATTCTTATGAGATTTTCTGGAAATAATGAGTTATTGGATACCTAACAGATTGTTAGTCTTTTCCACCACCTATAATAGATGTGTTTGACCTAACTTATGCACACTTTAACTATTCTCACAAGACAACCGTTTGACCCAACAACATTTGATCACCCTGAACTGAACTCATAACCTCTTCTTGACCACTATGTCTACCCCTGATGGTTCAAAAGATGTCAAATATCATAAACTTCCAAAACTATCATATATTAGAAAGTTGGGCAATGCCCTCCACCAGGCAAAGGTCAAAATCTTCCCCAGTAACAAGGTAAAATAACATGGTATTTTGGTCTTGAACTTCTACTAAAAAGAAAACTGAATTCACCATGCCAAAAATACAAAAGGAGGGAAAAAAATGAAACACACCTGTAGCTCCTCAGCCATGAGTTTATTATTGGTATTCTGTATACCTCTTTTAACAGCAATTTTAACCACAATGCTATTTTCCCAAAGTTTAAGTACAGCAACTGCCAAGCCCTGGTGGTTCCTGTTTCTCCCTGCAAGTAAGTATTTTAAGAAAACGAATTCGCCAAATACTATTTTCACGACAGAATCGTGCAACAAAATTAGAGGACATGAAAAAAAAATACCAAGGGCAAAATGACAAGGTAAGGATTTTGCAAGTTTCCTCATTTGAGTCATCTCTAAATTGGTCAGTCCAGACATCATTCCAGTTGGAAGAAGCCTTAAAGGAGTTTGGTAACCGGGAACAGTTGGAGGAAGCTGATCGGCATCAATAGGAAGAACTCCCGTGCCCCACCATTCAACAAAACGAGGACCTAAACCAGCTAATAGTTGATTGTATTCAGCCTCTTCCTCTGGCATGGCCTCATTAGACCTTGGAGCCCCAATAGGCCACTTAACATCCTCTGGAGCTGAAGCTGCAACAGTGCCACTCATTGTCGAAGTGTCAGCAGAAGAAACATGTGGGATGAGTAAACCATCCCCCTCCCTTGCAAGAGGTTTAATTTTAGAAGGCCTTTCATAGTTACAACCACGGTAAACTACCATAACGCTTCCAGACCTCCATAAAACCAATCCTCCAGTTCGCCGCTGGTCATCACACCATGTTATTAGTTACAAGCTCCATACAAATGAAAAACCAAGTAGACTATAGAGCTGCCACAATATGAAGCTCCGTTCATCAAGAAAAACCAGATAACATTATAATATCCATCACTCATTCTACCTTGAGATATCAGTTCAAGATAACATGTTACCATTATAAGCAAAGAAATATTTGGCAATTTTCCACACAACCATGATGTACATCCATCCAAAAGATGATCCATTATTGAAAAATTCAATGAACGAAGTATCTAGAGTCATGTATTAGATAGAATGAAGTTCTGTCTCAAAACCAATCGTTAATAAGAGTAGCCCACCTATCTTATAAATATTATAAGGTCTCCTCACTCTTGGAATGTGTGATCCTCAACATCCTACCTCAAGAATAAGACCCAAACTTCAAACCCCGGAGCATGTGGGATGGGATTTCATACAAGTATTTAAAACACACAGTTGACTAATAATATATACTAGAGAATTCCATCCTTTCATAGATCACAGCCCCACGAGGGGAGGGAAATGGGTAATTTTCTGCTAATCTGAGTGCAGTCTTTTTCTGCCAACCATAGCAATAGCTCAATCGAGTTCGAATCCTTGACCTCTAATTATTGTTGAACTAAAATAAAAGTGCAATCTTTTTCAAGAGAACAGAGAGATTTTATCCAATGGAAGAAGAAAACTTATGTAAATGTTGCTGTAGATAAACATGGGAAGAGCCAATCAGTAACAAACCTCTACAATCTCGTGGGCTGTCTTCATATCCTGCGCAAGCTCCTCGTGAAACTTAAGCCTCACCAACTCCTCCTTCCTCCATGTCCCATGAATCTTCTCTAGCACTGCCTGCGTAATCCCGGCTTTCGGTACAGTAATCCGCTCTCGAAGAAACATCCCCATTCTCCTCAATCGCTTCAGCTCCTCATCTTCAATACGCAATTCAGCAAATGCAGGAGCCTTCATCTTTCTCCTTCTCAATCCTCTTCCACCCTCTTCCTCTCTCTTCCATGGTAGAACCATTCCACCCTCCTCCAATGCCCCGTCCGGCCGAATCCATTCCCGTCGAAGCAAATCCCCAAGTCTCTCCTCCCCTGTCACCGGCATTGCCTCCACAGAATCCAATTCATTCTCCTCCTCCTCCTCCTCCTCCTCCTCCTCACCACCCGGTCCAATCCCTAAATTTCGTAAGCGAAGAACAATCCGCTCAATTGCACTCTCCCCTTTGTTCTTATCAAAGCACTGCCTCTGATTCTCCGCTCGATCGGTTCGATCACCTCGGGGCGTTTCCGCTACCTGCTTCTCGAGTCCTCGATCATTCGTAGAGGTTCCAGAAGGCCACTTGGAGATCCAAGTAGAAGAGAATGTTCTTAGAATCTGCAGAGACAAATTAGGGTTTGAAAGCGAGTTCTTCAATGGCAGCTCCGACAGTTTGGCGGTCGCGAGTGCCATTAATGTAAACATTAATCAACAATTAGCGCTGAAATTACATTGTTGCTTTGGTGTTTTCTGCCATTGAAGAAGAAAGGAGAATGAATTTTAGGGTTGCAGAGAGGAGGAAGATGAATAAGGTTTTTCTGTAAAACCCTCTCTGTATTTTTTTTATTTTTCTTCTTTGTTTTTATATTTTCCTTTCTTTTTTTTAAATAATATTTTCCCCTTCGTGGATGGATTTTCCAAGGTTGAATCACATGTTTACTTTTAACAATAAATAAATAACCACGTTTATACCAAAATATTTAAACTCAATCGAATTCAATTAATAAATTGAACTGTTAATTCATTGACTTCAATCATTTTGATATATGTGTAATTATTTTCAATTTTGTGTTATAGATGCAATTTTTTGGCCAATTTTTATTATATAATAAAAATCCTCTTTATTTTTTTTATTTTTTTATTTTTTTTCAATTTTTTTTAATTAAACATAGTTGCATTTTATTGCCGTGAGTTTAAATATTGAATGTGTTTAAAGTTAAAATTCATCCATTTAAAGAATGTTTTAAGTTGTGACATTTTTTTTTAGGTTGGAGTCTTTCCAAACTAAGATGGTTTGAATGTATTATCGAATGGTCTTTAGTTTAGTTTAATTAAAATGAGCGAGAGTTATACTTATCTCATATACCACTTAATAATCAAAAGTTGCATAGTATTTATGAACATATTTACTTTATTCAGCATGAGGTAGTGCTCATGACTAATTGTGAATTTAAATTCTATCGTTTATTATTATCATCAATATCGAAGAACTATTATGGAAGAAAAGCGAAAAAGCGAACTCGTAACTTTTAAATTACATCATTAATTTTTTTGATATCTAAATATTATAAGATCGAACTCATATTTCATGACAATAATAAAAGTGAGTATGAAAACACTTTTTAAATCACACAATTAAATTGAAATTTGGAATTATTTCGTGGCCAAAATCAAACGTGTACAACAAACTTAACCAAAAAATAATAGCAAATAAGTACGAAATAAAAATGGGCTAAATTTGATTTACTTACAAAATAAATACTTTATTTTTTTTTTTCCCGCGAACCCTACTACCTCGTCTATACGCCCACGTGGCACCTACTCCAACAATTTCCCGATTACAATTCATTCCTTGCCACATCATCTCCCAAATCTCAACAGTCTCCTGACGTGGCAAGCACACGTCAGATATTTTATTCTGCTTACAATGGTACTGCACGCAGGGGATAACTTTCGGTTACGTATAAAAACAAAATCCCATATCAAAATTTCAGGTACCATTTTTTTTTTTTTTGTTCATGAAACCAGAAATGAACGGAGGATTTTGAGAAACCCTAAATCGGAAGAGATTTGAAAATCCAAAACTATGAGTCCTCAACAGCAATTCAACAATGGCAAAATATTGTGTCCGCCGCCGTTGAAGATCAATAAGGATTCTCATTTCATCCGTAAATCGCCGTCGTCGAACTCCACTTCTCCGTCGTCGTCTTCCTCTTCCACCACCTCCAAGCTCGCCAATGGCGTCGCCGCCGTCTCCGCCGCCGCAGGCTCCTCCAAGCCGCCGCAGCGTCATCCGGTGATTATCTACACGCATTCCCCCAAAATCATCCACACGCATCCTAAGGATTTCATGGCGTTGGTTCAGAAACTCACCGGAATGCCTAGATCTGACGAAGACTCGTCTCCGAAATCCGGCGATGAGAATAATAATGGCAACAACAAAGGATCTAAAGCTGTTTTGAGTGATGACAATGAATCGTCGTCACTGACGGAGGAGAATTGCAGCGGCGGCGGCGGCGGTGCGATGGAAGGTCAGGTCAATTCGTGCTTTGCTCCGCCGATCTTTGAGGCACCGCCTCCGCCGCCGCCTCCGCCACAAGTTTCGAATCCTTATTTGACGAACGTTCCGTTCTACAGGCCGAATTCGACGGAGTTTTTGTGTTCTAATCAGCCGTTTCTCAACTACGATGATGCTTTGTTTTTCGGTACTCCGAATCTTCATTCTCTTTCGTCTTCTAACTCTTCGTTGAACGGAATGAACGATTACTCCGATTACGGCGATTTTTAGGGCTTTTTTTTTTGTTCGATTCGTAGTTGAATTTGGGGAGGGATTGTTAAGATTCAATTTGATTTGGATTCAAATTATTATAAATTGATGGATGATTCTCTAGTTTAGGGAACTGATTTCTATTCATAGAGCATTGGACGAACTGGTAACCAAATTGGATGTGGCTTTTTCTGTGTTCTTCAATTTTGTTTTCGTTTTCAAAAATCTCTCTCTGTTTATCGGAATTTATGGTTTTGGAGTTTGCAAATAAGATCAATAAAAGAGATCGAAGCGACCACCAGAATAATTCCTCTCTCTTTTTTTTTTTTTTTTTCTTTTTTAATTCTTTTTTTTTTTCTTCTTGAAGTAGAAATTGTAATTGTTTTTAATTAATGAAGTGGAGTTCGAATGTGCATGTTAATAATATTTCTATTTCAATCTGGAGAATTATATAAAGTTTCGAACTCATAATTATGGTAAGCAATTTGGGTTAAATTCTTTTTCCATTTAAGTATGAATAAGAAATCCAAATTTTCTTTTTAGGAAAATGAGATAAATTTTAATAGATAAATATATATATTAAAAAAAAAAATTGTTGCGTATACCAACTTTGAGACCGTTTATTAGAATTATAGTACATTTTTATCAAAAGTTCGTTTATACTTTGAGTGATTGAACTCAATCACTAGACTACTTTCAATTTCTTTCGATTTTTTGGTATATGTGCAATTATTTTTAGTTTTGTGCCATAGATGTAATTTTTTAGCAAATTTTTGTTATACATGAAAAATCCCCTAAAAAATAAGGAAAAAATCAGAGATGGAACCTCAATCTTAGTTCAGAGATATACATGCAATAACATCAATCCTATAATTTATAAGATCATCCCATAAATTTATAATTACTACCATTTTTATTATTATTCTCAACGTACAAATACAAATATTTTAGAAATTATTTATTTCTATCCTTCCAACTTTTTCTTTCTTTAGAAATAGCAGGTTCTAAACATTTACCAATGCAAAGTCAATATATTGTTTTAAATCTGTTCACTTTTTTTTTTTTTTTTTTTAACTTAATATAAATAAGTGTGTGTATATAGGAGGGGGCAAAATGTAGAACATTTGTCAATTATTTTCCCTTACCATTATTAGAAGTCATAAGACTCAGTCCATAACCGGGGAATTTACACTTCTACCCTCCTAAACAAACCAACAAACATGAATTTATTTATTTATTTTCTCTACATGTAATTTACAAAGGAAAAAAGGATATATGATAAATTCATTTCCTTTTCTTGTCTTCAATTTCCCTGTCAAGAATAACAGGTGCTGCTGGAATGCTGAACCACCATTCCCTTAGTCTTCTTGTCCATCTCTCTGTGCTTGCTTTTCTTGGGGGTGAGTACCTTGTAAATCCCTCTATAAACACCATTAAAACTATGTATTGTGAGGGTACCCAGGCCAGAGTTATGGCTATCACTACAAGACAAACTGCAAACTTCATTGTGGCCTGTTCATCATAACAACAACAAAACACTATGGATTCTCAATCATGGCACAATCAAAGACATGAACAAGTAATAGTAATAGTAATCCATCCATCCATCAGCAGATAATGAACTAGTTTGGAAGGTGGAAGTAGAGACGAGAGGAAACGGGTTCGAACCTGAGGGAAAATGGCCAGCAGTAGGGCACGCAGCTTGAGGAGAACGATGTTACTGTCTTGGATGAACTGCTCCGCTTGAGAAATTGCGTTCTGGACGGCCAAAAGCTGCTCCATTGCGTTCATTGGTGGAGGGGCTATGACCTTAACTTCGTCGACTGGGGTACCTTGGTTGAAAAGCCGCGTAAGCATCATGAAAACGGCCATGAACATAAGCAGCAGAGCAAAGGCGTAGGGCAGCCAGTTCCTGTGCAAAAATAATGTCCGAGTTGGTTATCAACATTTTCCAATGACGGTCACAATTGTCGTAACGTAAATCAAATTCTAAACCAGAATAGCGGAACTAAAGACCAAACAAACTTCATAGAATCTTTCCGTATGAAACTATCATGAGTTGGCCTAATAGGAACTATCATGTTATGAAATTTCGATTTAAATTTCTATGAAATCTAAATCATGAGTTGGCCCAAGAGATGATGGATTCAATATTCAATTATGGTGACCTCTTACCTAACGAATCAATTTCGTATTGGTTTCCTTGACATCAAAATACTATAGGGTCTGGTGGTATGTCATGTCCCATGAAAATAGTTGAAATTGTACCTAAGCTACAGGCCCGAACACAAAGATCTTTTCAATATGCCACAGCAAGACACTTAAAACCTAAGTTTTATATCTTGACATTTACCTGTAAATAATGTAACTGGAAACCAAACAGAATGCCATAGACTTCATTGGATCTTCCCATCTTGCCAAAGAAAGAAGACATTCCCCAAGTTCACTCACTGGCAACATTAATTCCTGCGGTACAATAATAGAGGCTAAAGTTAAAAAAATAGTACATCCAGATTATATGAAAGATCTGAACCAGAAAAAAGAAGAAACAATTGGCTACTCTTAAATAGCTACAAAAGTAATCTTCTAAAAGCAAGATCGATACCTTCATTACTGCCAAATTAGTATCGATGCCCTCTACTTTTGCTCCATCAACCGTCTCTTGAGCCATCACGACCTTTTCGTAATTGTTTCTTGATTTCTTGACTACCCTTTCCAAAGGAGTCATTTTTCCAACAGCAATCTCGCCCACAAGAAGCTCATTTTCGCTGGAATCGGTTTCAGCTGTTCCCATTCCAAATCCCAAGTGAGAAGCTAAGTCGAATGCCGAGATTGAATACATTCTGTTTTCATGCATAGATTTGTTTGTCCGGTCAAACTCCTTCATGTCTGACATATTTGCAAGGGTTTCCAATATTAAGTCCCCACCTGGAAGCTGATCGCAAAGATTAAACATGAGAAGTGACTCGCACCCAAGAGACGGTGTAGAACACATGTCTTGAATTGCTTGTAAGCGTAAAATTCCAAGGACAGCTTTTGAGAGAGCTTCACTCCTTTGAATTCCCTTGATCTGGAACTTGTTGATAAATCTATGAACATATAGAACCTCACGGATGATTGCCAGCCAAAAATCTCGACGAGTATGGCCTTTAAGTTCAGGAAACTCAATCACAACTGGTTCTGATCTACAAAGGTACACATTTACCCAACAAAAAAGAGTGAATATTATACCTTTTTTTTCTTTTCTTTTTTCTAAGAGGGTGAATATCAAATTTGACAGCTTGCCCAATCGAGCCAAGCCCTCCCAAAAAAAAAAGAGTGATCTACTTACAAGGAAACGGACTTGTACAGAATCGCCTTATCAAAGAGCCGGGTACCCCATGGTCCAGCCAACTCAGGTTTGATAACCTGTTTCAAATCCTCAGATAAGTCATATCTTTTTGCCTTGTCAAATGATACTACACGAAGAGCTTCAAAGTAAAGTGCATGATCTGTCAGAACCAATCTACCTGCACACACCAGAAAATAAAGAGGTGATATAGAAATTTAACAGCAAGATATGCAAAATATTATCCGATAAACACTGTCTGCTCCTAACAATCCATTTCATTTGATGAAACATTTTCCTCAATAAACTTGCATCAACGATAGGAAAAAAAATAAGTTAATCATTCCATGACTCACCCGGCCATGTAGAAATTCCAACGTGTTCAAGAACTGGTTGTGTCGTGACTGTTCCATCCACTTCCAAAATCCTTTCTTCTTGCAATGTTCTTTCAGACTGAAGAAGGTTCGACTCTGATAGACTTTTCATTTTTCTTATCGCTCTATCAAGATGACGGTTAGAATTAGAATGAAATAACTAAAAAAATAGAAATTTGACACAAACTAAATAGTATTGAAAATTTTCACGCTAATCAAAGAAATGGTGAAAGGTGCCTACTTTTCAAGCGCGCTCAAGTATTTGTCGTAGACAGAGAACTGAAGTCTAGCACCAGCTGATGAAGTAAGCATCTCAAAAAGATTTTCGCTAATGATCACATTTGAAATGATGGGAACTGCTGGGGCAATTCGAGAGAAAGCCTCCACCCCAACTGATGCATCTTCAGCAATCTGTAATAAAGGTTCAGCTATAGATGAAAACTAAAAACACTAATATGATATCCATAATACCAAAAATACAAGGATGCCGAATATGCAATATTCAAGGCCATTGATTGTCGCACTTCATAATTATGCAAACAGAACATACAATTTATAATTTTGGAAAGTCTGAAACGGTCCCAGTGAACTACTAAAAGGGATCAAAAGAAGCATTTAATTGATCTAGCTACATTTCTGATTCCAGTTACCTATATTTGAGAAATCAAAACATGTGCAAACCCTATTGAACCAAAAACTTACATTAAGTACAGGCGGGCTAGAAACTGCCGGGGCTTCCCAAGCTATCATCATGTCAAATGTCAAGCGTCGAAATTTTTTATCAGCCAAATAGCCGATATTTTGCGTAGATAGAGCAAGTGACCTGAAACTGCAATACTCCAGAAAGTTTCTTGCATAATTTGAAGAAACTTTGATAGAATCAACCGCCTCCACATTAAAACTATCTTGAAGTTCGCTAGCAGAAACACCAAGGATTCTGCATATTTGACAATGCAATGGATTGAACATCAATTTATCAAATCCTTGAACACTAATTTACTAGCCTAATATAAATCACGTCCAAGAAACAATAGTAAAGACACATTAAAACATTAATCATACAGCAAAAAGAAAAAATAAAAACGTCTTATTTTTATTTAAAAACTACCAGGACTACTGAGTGTCAGTTTATATAATTAAATTTATCTCAACACACGAGTTTAAGCTTTTAGGTTGATTAGTGATTTAACATAATTCAACCGGATATCTGAGCAAGAGGTCCTGATTTCCTAGCCCACATATGAGAGGAGTGCTAGTTAATATAATTCAATTCATTCCAGGTTGGTAACAAAAACATAATTCAACTAACAGAACTTACTTTGAACATCTACGAACAACCACATTGGCAAACGGAGAGAGCTCACTAATCCAATTCCTCTGCGTCGAAGGAGACCTTTCAAGTTCTTCAAGTTCTTCGTCAAAGTAGCTTCGCTTCCCTAACAACCATTTCAATGAACTATCTCTAACAAGCCCCTCAAGCGTACTTCTAGTTTTGCTGACAACAGCCATCTTATTCAATCGAGCACCATGTCAATCACACGCGCCGTCCTCAACAGCAATCCAACAAGCAAAACACTCCTATCTTTGTACAACTCTGTGCAGTATTTCAACCAATCAAACACTATTTAACAATCCAAACAACTTCTCAGTTCATTTCAACAAGGTAAATGAAACAAACAGAGTAATTTCACTAATTGTGCAACTTTAATAAGAACCCACCAAGAGCAGGGCATCAAATTCAGCTAGTTCAACAAGAACCCACCAAGATAAACTCCATCAAAAACCCAAACCCCAAATTTCTATTTAACAACAACAACAACTACTACAACCATACCAAACAAATTGCAGCTACAAGAATCAGAACTTCGAAACCCTAACCCTAAAACGCAAACAACAGCTAACCCTCGTAAACCCTGAGCTACCCATTGACGAAAAACCTCGAATCAAGAGCCCCATACCATTAGTTTACAGACCCACATCGCCGAACGGCTCGAATCGCCGGAATTTGAAGAGTGGTGGCCGGAAAGGGCCGGTTCGATCAGTGGCCGGAACTGCAAGGAATGTCAAAATTTGTGAAATGGGTTTGGATCTTGATTGCTGCATAAGATCAAGAAAAAGGCGGATTGAATTTCAGTGAGACGGGTGTGAATTTGTAGAGCGATAAAGATGAGCCACCGTCATGAATGCCATTTTTGATGAACACACTTATGATTGTTCAGATGCGGGCAGATACAGTTTGGTCAGCGAACGTTCTATTTTCTGATTGGCTGCCTGATTTTTCATCCGTCCATCTGCACCGCTTGATGGAACGACTTTTTAACTTCTTTTTCTTTTTTTTTGGTAAATATGATGGTTTTTGTGTTTCTTCTTTCTTTTTTTTTTTTTATTTTTTATGATGGTTTTTGTGTTTGTTCCTAAAAGTGACAATAAATAAATATTATGGAGTGACATAGGGCATGTTTGGCTGTGGGAGGATGGGTTGAGTTGGGAAGAGAAGAGAAGATAAGTGAAATAAGTTTATGTTTGGGGGAAAGAAAAGAAAACATAAAATTTTGTTTGATGTGATGGAAAGAGAATGATTGAAGTTTTTATTTAAATATAAAAATGAATATTTAATAGTT
>JBBMEF010000008.1:9913023-9936819 GCA_037832685.1 Sicyos baderoa | reverse complement strand
TGTACACAACAATTTTTTTTTTTTTTTTTTTTTTTTTTTTTTTTATGTTTATATACTTTTTTTAATAGAGAGTATTATATTTATGTACTTTAATATCCCTCTTTTCTTTTTTAGAAACCACTTTAATATCCCTCTAAGAGTATATTTCAACTAGCAAAAAATATATGCTTATGATCATAAGCTATTGTAAGTTTCAATATCTATATCCTGACTTAAAATATTCCTTACACAATACAGCCTTGATAACTGTATTTATAATTCAAGATTATCCATAATCTTTTTCTTATATTCGTCCGTATTTAGATTAGTTTACGTGTATTTTCACTATTCTCATAAGATAAATTGTCCGACATTGCAACCATTTGATAACTTGATTTTTTTTTTTTTTGACATAATTATCATTCATTGAATTTATAACTTTTGTGTTTTTATTATTGTTTTTTTGACCACGAACTTAGGTTGGTTAAGAATATTCGTAATTTCAAGGCCACACCTAATAATGCAATAATATTTAAGCACATTTCACAAGTTCAATTGGACTATTTATTATTATTATTATTATTTGTTTATATGTAGATGTGAAGCCATATGCAATATAACTTTGATTTAAAGTAGTATTATTATACAAAAACCCATGAGGAGTCGTTCAAACAACAAGAATTTGAAGAAAAAAAAGTGAGGATGGAAAATAAAGAATATTACGAACTATGAGATTGGATATTGTGAAACCAAATGGAGATAAAATATAGGGAATTTGCACTCTATAGCAAATTCTCTACCCCACATTAGAATTATAGCAACATTTTAAAAATATTGCAAATATAGCAACTTCTTTTCCAGATACTATTGATAGACTCTATTATATTAGACATTATTGATGGAGTCTATCAGACACTATTGATGAAGTCTATCACACACACTATTGATGGAGTCTATAAAATTTGATTTTGCTATATTTGCAAATATTTTCATTTTTTTATTATTTATGTAATTTTTTTGCCTTATTATAATATACATGCAAATTACCCTAAAATATAAATATTTAAAATTGAAAAGAAAATTGTCCTAAGTGGATGAGAAAGTTAATGAACAAAATGAAAAGAAAGGGAAAAAAACATCAAGAGAAAAAGATAGATATTAGGTAGGGTTCTTGAATATGCAAACAACTAAACTTGTTTTTATGTTACTTCCATACTTAAGAGTTGAAAGAGAAATTGAGGGGGCTTGAACTTGACCATATATTGAATCAAACACAAAGTGACCCTCAAATCTTAGAGAGAAAGGAAAAAAAGCCCACAAAATGACACAAAACTTTACCTCATTTGGACCCACTTCTCTTGCTTGTTCATGCATGTTCCAATTAAGCACACATAATTCAATCAACCTTTGGGTGGGAGTCAAACCAAAGTCAAAACCCCATCCAACACAAATTCAAATTGTAGATTGAGTGGGGAAAGAAGAAACACCCAAACAAAAAATGGGTTTGCCTCTAGCTTTACATAGAAAGAGAAAAATATGGTCTTCTTAAAAAGAGATTACCCTTGTTACTCATATTCATGTGTTATGAATAACAAATGACTTTGATGTTGGTTTTACACTTATAAAAATACCTTCAAAATGTTTCTTACAATAAGACATTTAGGTCAAAATACTCTATATAAGTATTTTCTCACAAATTACTGGTTGATAGTTCAACCAATTGTCTCACCATGAAAATAAAATAAAGGGTAAATCATAGATTTAAATAGAATAACAACAACCCTCCAATGTTATGAAACCTTTTGAGTCATGATAACAAAAAAAAAAACAAAATTATAAGGGTTTTTATCCAAAAATAAAATTAAATATCATATAAATGTATAGGATCCTGGATAAGATAGTTGTCTGTAACGAATGGTAAGAGATGAGATTAAATGAAATGACACTACAATTTCTTTTAATATCAAAGCTTTTGAGTGATAACAAAAAAATAAAATCATAAATGTTTATTTCTAAAGTGAACAATGTCATATTAATGTGGAGGATCATGTGTATAGAGTAATTGTTCCTAACAATTAGTGATAAGGGATGAGTTTAAATAGAATATGACAAACAATTTCTATTGATATAAGACATTTTGAATGATAAAAGTCATGTAAATTTATATATACAAAAAGATAAACAATATTATATCAATGTGAACGATACGTGTGTAGGGTAGTTGACCCCTAACACTAAATAAAAAATAGTATTATAATACTTATAAAGTGTTTATGAAACATTAATATGACCTAGATGAGCAAAGTGAGATAGGTTTTATCATATAGAGTTTGGTTGGTTGGAAGAGCCCACCATTGCCCTCATCTTTGGTTTGGGGCATCCAATGGCCCATTAAAGCTGTCTCTCTCTCTCTCTCCCAATTTTTATGAATTCATTGCACCTATCAGCTACATAAAGAAAGAAATTAAAAAAGAAATTCCAAATTTGATAAGTTTTTTTCTCTACTCCAATCATTCAAAGAATGAATTGGCAACATCCAATAGATTTTTAAAAAAGTGTGGCTCTGGGTGTAGAATCTATGTAATTCCTTGGAATGGGAAGAAAAAGAAAAAAAAATTATGCATAGAAAATTGAAAATAAAATGGGTTTGTTTTGTGTCTTTCTTTGCAAATTATAGAACAGTGAACTATCCCTTTCAAATCCACTGTGGTTGTGCTGTAGCAAGAGAGAAAGATAAATAAATAAGTTTTTAAAGCATCATTGATTGACATAAGGGCATGTTTTGGATAGAAGAAGACGAGGGAAAGACGAAAAAATTGAGTTGTATAGCTCGAATTGTTTCAATGGATTGTTATACGAAAGCCATATTTCGATAAAGTTGTTTCTTAGGGGGCCGGATTGTAGAGAAACAAAATGTTGTTTTGAAGAGGAGTGGTAGGAAAACTTTGTTTAGAAAAGGAATTAAAGTGCACGGTTAAAATGTAAAGTAGATTTTTTAGTCATTAGGTTTACATTGATATCGTTGAACTATTGCTCGTGTTGGTGAGAATTTTATTTTACCCTACACAAATATAGATAAATCTCTCATCTCACAAGTCCATTTCCCAACTTCCTCTTTGTCGATGAACTTCTTAATACTTAAGAAAGTCTTAAAAATCAAAAGTTTATGAATTCAATCTACATTCTATTTAGAAATTAACTTTTCATGATTTTTCTGGATAGGAAACAATTTGTTCTATAAAAATATGAGATGGTGTAAATTAGCCTAAAAACTCATATTTGATATAGAAAGATAGTGATAAAAAAATTTTTTTGCTTAAGTGTCACAGTCACTCAACTGTTTATGGTGCCAAACAGAATTTTGTCATTTCCTTCTACTTGTTTTCTTTTACTGCTGATTTCTTTTAAAAAAAAAACACATAGCTGTTGCCTTTTAACTCATTTTAAATACAACCTGTTTCTTTCCATGTCCTTCAATAACCTTTCCTATTTATTTTCATTAACATATTAACATTACACCATGCTGTTTATCAATCATTATTAATGTTATGGTCCCGTTTAATAACGTATTGATATATTTTGTTGTTAAAAAGAATTAGCGTACTTGTTTCGTTAGGGCTCCTTTAAATATCAAGACTTTTAAAATTATTTTTATTCTGATTTTTTAACTTTACAAAATGTGTTTTTTGTAATGATCTACGATTTAGAATTCGTATTTGACACTTGACATCACAATCATACCAAACTACTTAATACATCAGATTACTGATAAATTTTGATTTATAAAAATAGACGTCTAACGACATCTGGCACATTCTAATATATAAAAAGTCATATGTTTAAATCTTCTCACTTTATTGTTGGCAATATTTTTTTTTAACTATAACTGGCATATTTTCACAAATGATAATATATCCGTGAGACTAAAACATAAATAACATAATTTTTCCCATTCGGTAACAATACTAGAATATTAATTCATTGAAATTTGTCAATATTATTAAAGTAAACCAAAAAAAACAAAAAAATTACGTGGTCACTAACAATATGTTAGCTACATCTACGAGCAAAAGAGATAATGTTTTATAAATCAGCCCCGCTCGCAGGCTGCAAAACCCCAATTTTATATATACCACACTACTAATAAAGTCCAATTTTTTTTATATATATATCTTGAAATTGTTTACATTTTCTAATTTCTTCCAATAAATTCGGAAATTCGAGTACCAATTACTTACACTTTATATCCCGCCATACTTAAATGTTTGGTTGCTATTTGAAATCATCAGGATATATACAAATAAATAAAATAAATAACTATATATATATAATTTATATATATATATATATATTAATAAAGAGCAATAATAAACAATGAATATAATGGGAGACAAAGTGAAAGATTTTAAAGTTGGGAGGATGACAAGCAATACTATAGTACAATAATAATTGAGGAGTGTAATTTAGCTTTATTTAAAACATTATAGAATAGTATATGTGTGGTCTCTAGCAATTCAAAAATATATTAATATATGAACTTCTCATGTGATTAAGATTGTGACTCCTTCATCATTTTTTCCTTTTTTTTTTTATCAAATCATTTAGATTTTAAATTGCAAAACTAATTATTCATTAAACTTCCCATTAGGTCAGCCGACCTAAGAATAAGTTGATAAAATCAACTAATGGACAATAATCATGCATTTTTGTTGTCTAATTATGAATTAGACTCATCCTTCACCACTATTAAGAAACAAATAATAAATCTAATATAACTTATTTAAGTTTATTTTTACTCAAATTTTTTATAATGTATTCCATCCCTCTTATAATATATTTATCTTTTTTTTTAAAAGTAGGTGGAAGTTAAACAAATTTTTAAAAACAAAAATAAAATTTTTAAAGTTGTTTTTTTTTCTTCTGAATTTTAGTTTGATTTCTACAAATATAGGTAAGATGTAGATATCTAAATAACAAAAAAACATAGTTGTTGTAGAGTTGGATTTCAAAAATTAAAAACAAAAAATCAACTGTTATCAAACAGGGTCTTAGATTTCTAAATTTTTTTCGATTTCTCGAGCATTTATCGCTTGTAAATGAATAATTTGTACCATTAAGATTTTTTTTTTTTTTTTTTTTTGAGAAATCGTACATTAAGATTTGAAACATTATATACAAGAATAAAAATAAATAAATAAAAACATTATATTCAAGTGAGGATTTTGTAAATTAAAAAAGTGAGGGTTTTGTCCAAAAAATAAAATAAAAATAAGAGAGGATTGCCCGACTCTCTTTCATCACTTTTTTTTTTTTTTTTTTTTTTTTTGAAACGCTCTTTCATCACTTCTAAAATAATTATAGTAAAATTGCATAAAATCCGATATAAAGTATATTTAAAAGATTAATAATTAGATGGATGTCAATTCAATTTTCAATTATGTTTAAAAGATTAGATTATGTGTTGCTCCTCACTTGGACCTGTTAGATGGTTGGGAGTGTAAAGTGGGTTAAGCTTTGTCGAAAGTTGATCTTGAAATCAATATAGTGATTTTCATAAAGTGGATTTGAATATGATTAACTTTTCCAAGTTAGAAACTAATTAAATGTTGTATAAAAAAAAAAAAAATAATTACATGATTTTTTTAGTACAAATTGGGGGAGGGATTACAAATACCGACTCTTTCAGGGTTCCAACATATGACCCTGGTGTTAAACTAGTTTACAACCAAATTATGAAATCTTGCGCCAACCTTTCGGTACTAATTAAATGAATTAACAATCCAAATATATTAGAACAAATAATTATAATAGTAATAGGGCACATCTTTGGTCTAAAAACGAACTATTTCAAGGTCAAACCAAAAATATAAAATTAGTGACCCATAAAAGTACAGCTCTACTCTAACCATATCTTATATAATCTAATAACATTTATGAAGTTACGGGTTCGAATCATCTTCCTCAATATTATTCTATAAGTATATATATAACGATCAATTGGTTTAAAATGTAGGTTAATGAGCAAAATGTTAACTTGTTAAAACTAAAAGTTTCACATTAAAAAAAAAAAAACTAAAAAAATCAAATTATTAATTTTTTTTAATTCAAGAACATGTGAACGCATATGTGACTTAATTAGTTATTGAACTAAAAAAAAAATATGGGAAGCATATAATTATTAAAGAGATATATTTCCCAATTTTTTGTTCAAATAATGTAGCTCTGTTCCACAATTGATATCAAACTCGCTCACTTATTTAACTAATACATAATATTCTATTGAAAAAAATAGATGAAATCACTCACTAATACCAGCTATTATATATCCATCTATACATCATAATTCATATTAGTGGATTTTATTTTTTTTATTTTTTTGAAAAACATATTAGAGGATTTAACAAACGAAAAAAGAAGAAAAATATATATATATATAAAATATGTGTTTTTTTAAACCAAGATGCAGTATACTTTATTGAAGCACGTATATTAAAAATATATAGGAAAAATGTTTTTTTTTGGGTGAACTAATAGGAAAATGGTAATTTAGTCAAAAAAAAAAAAAAAAAGGAAAATTGTTTTAGTGAACTATTTTTACAAAATAATTATAAATATAAGTAAATTTTAGAGAATTTGTAGCAAATTTTAGGACAATTTATTAAAATTATAGCACACTTTTACTAAAAATTGGTTTATACCAAAATTCCAAATGATTAAGTTTAATCACTGTAATTGATTATATTCAATCAGTTTGTTAAGTGATTGAGTTTAAATGATTGAATTCAATCAATCACTTTGAATTTTGTATAAACCAATTTTTGATAAAAATGTGTTATATATGCAATTTTTTACCTCATTTTTGTTATACATGAAAAAACCCCTATATTTTAAAATAATATGCTATCATGTATTATTAATACAATATTATAAAAAAGTATATAAGAATATTCATAGTATTTAGAGATATAATTATCGAATGAATTAGTAGCACAATAATTTCATTTAAAGGTGACCATATTTATAATGGGTTCCTACATCATATTAATTTGATTTCTTTTTCCTTAGTATAAAAGGCATAATTGTATTAAGTCATAAAAATAAATATGGATCGAATATATAAATATATGTTCCAATTCTAAAAATGTTAATAATTCAATGCATAGTAAGTTTCTCTTTGTTTCCTTTTGAGAATTCAAAGTTCTGTCCTTTGATATCCTAAACAAAAGGTTGTCCTTTTATTCTCAATTAATTTTCAATCTAGGATGGATTTATTTAATTAATCATCATGTCATTTAAAAAAGGTTTTCCCTATTTAGGAAATATTAGCAAATCATTTTAATGATTTGAGAGTTTAAGGTCTAATACCTTCTCAAAACACTTTATAAACATTAATTCTTCCTCAAAATCACACCTCACATCCATTTTGACTTTCCCCTATAATAGGTTTCAAATAAAATTGAAGCAACTTTACATAAAATAATAATAATAATAATAATAAGTAGGATAATTAACATTATCCAAACAATTTAGAACCCAAAATTATAAAAAATATTATACAGTATGAGGAACAATATTCTTTTCAAATGCTCCACTAGATATCTATTTGAATAGATTTGATCTAAAGATTTTGAAACATCAAGAATAAAATGAACACTTTCAAAGGTACTTTTTTTTAGTGGAAACTTTTACAATACTGAGAACAAAGTTGAAAAATATGCTTGTTTAATGATGAAACAATATCACAAGATGAGATAAGTCAAGTATGATATTGTTTATTTGAGCATAAGTATTTATGATCTCATATATTCATAATCTACCATTTTAATTAACTAGTGTAATATTATTATTTGTTTGTATTCTCAATAATCTTTTCATCGAATAAATTATCATTAAAAAAGTTCACTCACAAAATAGTCATCATAATAAGTAACATTTGAGCATATCAAAACTCAATCATCAATCTTTCTGAATTACACTTGAATCCACCACAAAGTTTATCCGAATAACGTTTAAGCACACATCAATGACCTCTTACTAGAATAAGTTTCATAAACACTTATCATCGGAACACTTCATAAGACTCAAAGCGAATTCACTATTGACTAACTACGACATATGTTATTCAAGACACTCACATACTCTTTTGTTTCACGGTACTCGTTGATTAATTGATATGTTTTTTTTAGTACAAATTAGGGGAGGGGATTATAAATACCGTTTCCAGGAATCGAACTCGTGACCGTGGAGTGAAAGTGGATTAACATCAAATCAGATTATCAATCGCGCCACCATCCATTCGGTAGGATTAATTGATATGGTTAAAAGTTGGAAAACTTGCTCTAATTCCACTTGTATAAAGATGACAATCTTTGACAATTTTTCACATTGATATGATATTATTTATTTTAAGCATAAAATCTCAGGAATGAAATATAAATATTTTTGCTCATATATTTATGATCTACCATTTATTTAAACAAGGTAGTCTAATCGATTAGCTCTATGTATAAAAAAACCATATCCATATCTGATTTGAGTTCCCCTAATCAACCTTAATTATTATTTTTTTAAAGAGAGAATAAAATAAAAGGAATGATACCAAACAAATATTTATAATTTGTAGTCTTGGTATATTGTTTGTACAACTTATAATATCATAAAATGTACAATATTTTTCTTTCTTTAAAACTAGTGACTCCACACAGTAGAATTTCCATTGAAATGAGCTTCTTTTTACAGGTATAGATTTCCCTTGTATTAAGTACACTATCTTTTAATTGATGACCAAATTTATCTATAAAATATGGAGAAACAAAAAATACAAGTTGAAATGGATGGTCTAGATTTTGTTTTGGGCAATGAAAAGTCAACATATCTTGAAATAGAAGTCAAAGAGGCCAAGTTGAGTGGAAGCAAGCCACTCCTCCATATCCTTCTCTCATCAATTTCTCCAATTCTTTTGCTTCATGAACCTTTGCCCTCTACAATAATCCAAATATTAACATGTTATTAAATAGAAACATAATCAAAAGTCAAATTCATCTATTCAACCTGCTCTAAATTCGATTCTAATTTCATTTTATTGAACTAAATATCGGACTTCATATTATATTAAATAACAGAATATTATCTTTAAATTAATTAATAATAAGGATAGTAATCCATTTATTTCATAAATGTTAGAAAATATATGCATCTATCGAAGACGAGATTCTCTAGAAAACTTATATTTGAATGTTGAACTCACTTGTAATTTCGATATCGAATCGGACTCCGAGTTAAAGTCATAGAAAGAGCTAGCAGCAGCTAGTTTCATGGATAGAAACTGAAATTCAAAAAACTTAAGTTAGTAATTGAAGAACACAACAGGATTAATACTTTGATTTAGATTTATAGTTTTGAAGATTTTAGAACTCACCTCCACTTGATTCTGCAGAGACTGGACATAATTAATTATCTCATCCAACATAACTGCCATGCCCATGGTCTGTTTTTCCATTCAATTTTAAGTTTCAATTTCCTTTCTTGAAAATACCCACAAAAAGAAAGAAAGAAAGAACAAGATTCTTTTTCTTAAAAAAAAAAAATTATAACTTTTTGACAAGAATATGCTAAGCTTCATCTTATTACCTTGTAACATCCTGGTACAATGTCTTTCAAGCATCTTAGTCTTTCATTGATTTTTTCTCTTCTCACCTGATTCATTGACATCAACTAATCCATTTCAATAACTCATTTTAAACATCATTAACAATAATAATTAATAAATCATTGTAGTAGGATTCATTGATCAATAATGTTTTAAATAACTAATAGCTCCTAAGCTTATTCTTAACATCGCAATATCGTAATGTTAGATAATATATCTCGTGACAATAGTCAAAATGCTTATAAATTCACATGTATCAAAACTAATAATTAATGATATTGTGTAGTTAACCGTTTGATAGTTCAGTAACAAAAGAACAATAAAAAAAATAGTAATTTATGGGCCGGTCTATAATAGTTACTTATTTCTGATGTAATTTCTTATAAGTTTTCTTAACATCTAAACGTTATACAATCATATAGTTTGTCCGTGAAAATAATTGTAAATTTCCTTAACGTTCAAATAAACCGTATGTCCCGTGAAAATAGTTTAGGTGTGTCTCGTTACCCTTTCGGCTAAACTGTGGCTATCAGTGGCTTGCCCTCTTCTAGCTCTAACATGAACAACTTCTCTATTTGAATTCTCTTCATCTTTCCCTATACTTTTCA
Organism: Sicyos baderoa; assembly: GCA_037832685.1. Lineage (NCBI taxonomy): Eukaryota > Viridiplantae > Streptophyta > Magnoliopsida > Cucurbitales > Cucurbitaceae > Sicyos > Sicyos baderoa. Next base: position 9,926,583 of record JBBMEF010000008.1, on the reverse strand, counting down.
ACCTCTTCCCTTTCCCTAAACTCTGTAAATAAAAAATAAAAAACAGAGGAAACACCATGAATACAAAAGATTCAATGAAGAAACATGATATAAAATCAAATGGGTATAGATAAAAAATTAAAAAAAAAAACAAACAAACATTTGTAGTCTTGAAAAACCCATTTTCAGAAACTTGAGGAGTAGAAACCCCAGAGCTGCACTCGGAAACCTCCATTGATTTCCTCTTCTTAATCTCATGAAATTCTGCAGAAACATTATGAAGAGGAGATTGGTGAAGATTCTGGAAGCCACTAGAATCTCCCAAATTGTGATTTGGGTTAGGGAGAAACATGTCATTTGAGAAGGGTAAGAAATTTGTGTAATTTAGAGTCTGGTTTTCTAGAAGAATTGGGTTTGGAGTGGAACAGAGAGCCATTAGGTCTGAATTTGGATCCATGAAATTGGGAAATGAGAAACAGGATTTGAAGGATTGAAACTCAGAATCCATGGGGGAGAAAAAGGGTTTTTGAAATGAAATTTAAAGATGTGTGATTTGGGATAATGAAGGGAGGATTGGTTGATGGATGTATTTATTTATACAGAGGAAGAACAGAGGATTACAGGGTTTTTAAGTTTGGAGTTCATATCAGAGACTGTTACATTTAAAAGAAAAATATAAATAAAGTTGAGTTAGAATTTGAAAATGGACATTGCAAATTTAATTTAAAAATTGGAATTTGGGGGGTGTTTGGTATGGGGAAGAAATCGGTTTAAGTTTTCTTCCACTTTGAGTTTTATTTTTATTTTTTTATTCGTAATTATTTTGGTTAGTTTGTGCGCATCTCGATTATTATTATAGGATGTACGGCTTTACTCTATAATATTTAGTTGTCATAAAATTTGAAACATCAATTAAACTTATTACCTAATAAATTTCTAATACATTTTTTATCACTAGATCGCTCTATGATATCGGCCATTTTTAATCTCTCATAACTAACCGCTTTTATCTCATTTAAAATCTTGATACCAAATAAGATTTGATCCCATTGAAGCACTTAATAAATATCATTTATAATAATGCAAATTTTATTGGTTAAATAGTTGAAAATATGCATATAATTGTTGATTTTAACTTATTCTCATGAGATTATTTATTTACTCAAACAATTAGAATTTCCATGTATAATTAAAAGAAAATATATATCAATAAAAAAAATTAAAAAAAAAAATTGTCCATAGTAAAAAATTGGACGGACCTAGTAAAAATACGAAAAAGCTCATATATTTGATATCTTCAATCAATGCATATAGTTTTTAATCAATACACAAAGAGTCTTCAATAAATATAATATTTTCAATCAAAAGAGAACAAATAATATAATCAAAATATGAAAAGAAAAAAAAAAAACGTTCAAAATTCGTAATATTGATGAATTATTTCTAAAAGAAATGTTATCATTAAAACAAACCACAAAAAAAAAATGACCACATAAAGCATATTTTCTAATTATATTTTTTTTTATTCAACAACATTTGAAAATTTTAAAGAGAAAATAATTGGAATATATAATTTATAGAGTTATACATAAATACAATATACTTAATTCACCCCATATTAAATATGGTAGAATTCAACCAAAAAGAAAAGAAAAGAAAAAAGATTTGATCCCATGATAAAGCTAAATTTTAACCTTATGTAAATTAGGGAGATAAATCTAAAATTTAATGAGAAAAGAAAGGAAGCATATGAATGTATGTAATTTGGTGGGTGGCCACGTGGTGAGGCCAGCTTCTATGGTTGTGCTCCCTGGGTGGGCCCCATCTCAGGAGATGATGGGACCCACGGACATGCCTTATTTTCTTTATTATTTTATTTTCTTTTCTTTTTTAATAAAGGAATTTGAGTCCCTTCAAAAATCTTTTCAAGACTGTTCCAATTGAGTTGGATCCGATGGTAACTGATCATCAAATAGATTGGTTTCACTTCCAAAGCCTACAAAAATCATTGAATACGTACGTACGTATTGCCATCCAAAACCATCCACCTTTGCCCTGGGTAAAAAAAAAAAAAAAATATATATATATATATATATCGATCTAATGGATTGATTCGGTTTTATAGAATAATATCAGATCAATTCAATTTGATACGTTAGAAAATTGAAATATATTGGTTCGGTAGAGCCCTCTCGACTTTGGATCTTAGCACCCCGCCGCCTTCCGACCCGCGGGAGTATACAATGACAACTTCCGGACACTCATGCCCGATCGTGAAACTGCCTGTTGAACGTCCGATGGCGCGTTGCTACGACCTGAGCTATGCAACAACGAGATCCCCTTGATCCTTGCCGGATGTGCAGGACGAAAGAAAAATGCTTCGCGGGGAACTCATTTTATGTCGGCGTATTCGTGCCGGTTAGACGTCGGCCATGAAATCCATCACTATACCGAGCAGATCACGGGCATTCACATCTCGGTCAAACGGAACAGGGAAATACGCTTTCAAGGTCTGACGCTTTTTTTTCTTGAAAGAACAAATATAAAAACTAATTCAAATTAAGTGTATAAATTCTACAGAAATCCAACATATATTGATATTAAAATTTTATGAGATAACCGAATTAAATGTGAAAATAGGAAATAAAACACTATAAATATTATGTTATTTATGAGACTTTTTTGTTTTAGCTAGTAAAAAAGAATTCCATAAATTGAATTGAAAAACAAATGGAAAATGAGAAAATAAAAAATAAAAAAATAATCCAACTCCCATTGAAAAAAAAATCAAAAACCAAACTAACGGTTTTGTGTTTTATTGGGCATTGGTTCAGACTTGATTATTAAAAATTGAAAATATAAGTTCGATCGTTAGTTTGACACACAACAGATATAATAGGTGACCAAATCATTAACCTTTTTTTAGTTCAATAATTATTGGAGATGGAAGATTCCGACATCGTGACCTCTTAAGTATTAATCAATATTTTATATCGTTCAGACAAATATTAGATAACGTGTGTCATGTATATATACTAAGTAATACAAACTAAATCAAAATGGTCACTTCTTAAAAGTATATAAAGATCACAATGACATTTCAAAAGGCAAAAACAAAATTGTGATTTATGCACACAACATATAACATGAACAATGCAATATTTTATTCGATCAATTCCCGAAACAAAATCTTAGATTCTAAAGACTTTTTTTTTTTTTAATTCTCGAACAACTTATTAATTTCCTCAAAATGGGTGGCTCTCAAATTTGGGATATGGAATAGGTTTAAACTTTGATTTGTGGGTCATTGTCTATCTATGACGAAATAGAATAAAGGATCATAATTTATTTTGCTATATAGTTTTTTATTGAATTCAATAATATTTACTCTATTCTAAACTTGTGCCTTCATGATCAGTTTACTTGAATATCAAACTTTAGTACAAAAATGGGTGGCAAACAAAGTAGAATGGAGATGAAATCAAAAGTTATGGCTTACATATGGGTTGTGTGCATTAGCTGGCAAATCACAACTTAGGGTTTTTGAGAGCTATGGAAGGATCATATTTATTGCAAACCTAGCCTTTTTTTTTTTTTTTTTTTGTATTTGTATATGTATTTGTAAGAGCATGTTTGGCTGTGAGAGGATGGGTTGGGTTGGGTTGAGTTGGAAAGAGAAGAGAAGATAAGTGAAATAAGTTTATGTTTGGGAAAAGAAAAGAAAAGATAAAATTATGTTTGATGTGATGGAAAGAGAATGATTGAAGTTTTTATTTAAATATAAAAATGAATATTTAATAATTTTTTAATAATAAAGTTAGGTTTGATGGGATGGAAAGTGAATTGTAATTGAAGTTTTTATTTAAATAAAAAAATAAATCTTGAGTACTTTTTTAATATTTTAATATTTAAATAAAAACATGGGTCCACAGATGGAGTTGGGTAAGAGTTGGATGGATTTATGGAAGTTCTTGAGGCAAACATGGAATAGAAGTCAAGGCAAGTCAACTCCTCCGTTTGTCCATGGAACAAACATGTCCTAAGTGTCTATGGCGTTTTATGCCCAACTCGATGATTCTAACCATAAAAATCTTCTAATAATAGTTGGTCACTGTAGATTGATCTTTTAATCTGATTAGTGATCAACCTATAATAATTTAGATATCATTTTGTCTTATAATTTAGTTTTTTTCGAATGTCAAATATGTTTTCAAATCAACCCCTTTCCCATTATATATATTTAATGTACTTTCAAGAAATAAATTATTGTTTGAACTTTTGGCAAAAAGTCCATTAAGAAATTAGTTTCTTTAATTTTCCTCAAATTAAATTTCTCCCTTTTTAAGTCAACCATATAAGAAGAAATATTGGAGGACAAATATCAAAATTTTGAATCTCTCTTTCTTTGACTTTTGTGAAGCATCCCACTCTTTGTGCCTAATATATCCTTATTGAGAAGGTGCATATAGCAATTCATCTTTAGTGTGGCAGCACTATTTCTTAATAGTTTTTTCTAAAATGACTATTTTGTTAATAGTTAGTTAGGGTTAATTATGGAAGGGCCTTGAATATTATGTTTGCAATGGTAAGGTGTGTGTTTGGATGAGCATTAAAGAGTTTTTGTTTGGTTACTATACCAATATGAAAATGAAATTGATAGCAATTGATAAGCTTTATGATTGAGATTGTTTGGAGGGAATTGAATTATTGTAGGGTATATCAATCATAGATAATGATCCTTGCTTAATCAAAGTTTAAGGAATGTTTATATATGTTGGATAATGATTAGTGAAGGGATTATGCATGAGAAATTGCATGAAAAATATTGCTATTTTCAATAATGTTTCCTTAATATTTATGTAAGTAATGATATTAATGATATAAAATCAAATGTAATAAGAAATATGATTAAATAGTATTTCCATTTGTTTGTTTTGGTAGGATTCCCTTTCTATATTATAATTATGATCATAGTCATATCAATTGAAAGCAAAATCGATGAATAAGTACTTTTCATCACTGTTCTTATTTTTTATCATTTCATAATCGTGTTGATACATGCTTGTAGTTTTCTTATAATTTAACCTTTATAACCCATATTATTTTTTTTATTCATTAATATACTTTCAATTTTTTGGTTGTGGTAATACTATTCAGGGAAATTGTACTGAATAGTCCAATTTTACAAAATAATTATAGATTTAGGCAAATTTGAAATTTTTTGCATCTATAGTCAAATATACGGTATAAATAATACTCATCATACTATATTATGTATTAGTTATTCAGTATAAAAAGTATTACTTTATACCGTATATTTAATTATGGTTGCTAAATTTTTCAAAATTTGCCTAATATTGTAAATATTTTATCAATTTGGTCTATTCTTGCAAAAACCTCTATTATTCAAATTTTAGAGGTTTTAAGAGAGATGGATATATTTTAATATTATTTTGATGAAGTCGTGTCTCTCTATTTTATTTTTTACAAAACAAATGTAATCCAATTTTTTTTTAACATACCCAAGAAATTAACAATATTTAGGATTGGAGTATTCAAACATACCAACCTCTAAGATGAAGAAGATATTACTTTAAATTTTCTAATTAAAGTTTGTTATAACTTAAACTATATGAAGTTGGTTAATTACAATTACATTCTTAAAAAAAATAATTTAATAACCAACAACTTCATCAAATTTTATCATCAGCCACTATAAGTTAGTTAATGTTGTAACATTGTATTAAAACCCTCAATAAAGTACAAATATATTCATTGATCAAACTAAAAATTTAAAAATATGATTGCAATTCTTAATATTTAGGGCGGTTCGATTGATCAAATTAAATAGTTCATGATTTAAAGGTGAGTTGTGTTGCTTCTCTTTTAATATTGTAGGGCTAGATTAGAGTTTGGTCCATTATTTTTGTAAAATTATCTACAAAATTTAGTCAAATTTAAAATGTCAAGACACCCTCATTATTTATCGTTATTGTTATTACAATTCGAAGTATTGAGATTTGAATGTCTAATCTCGCAACAACAACAACAAAAATACTCATGTTTGTTCTTTGATCAAATTACAACATCAGTATTATGGATTCAATCCCTAAAATCGATATTTGTAATTCTCTTCTCTCAACTTATATTAAAAAAAAATTGATAATCTATACGAAATAGAAAGAAAGATTAGTAATGGTCAGGGAAGTAAACAGCAAAGAAGTAATAGGAAAAAGATGACTATGTAAAAAAAGTAAATTTAAAAAAAATGCCAAAATGGGGGTAGCTTAGTATAATATGTATATGTATATTTTATTTTTTTGTAACCATGTATAATATATATGTGTGTATATATGTAATTTTCTGCATTCTTTTGGGCCGATCTCTGTTTATGATCCGGACTTGGGCCACTATTATTTAGCATGGGCTTTTTTATCAGCCTACATTAAAGGGCCATTATTGGTAGATTAGGATGCTTGTGAATATTTTTATTTTGAAATAAATTTAAAAGGAGCGACTTTTAGATACAATAACAAAAATTAAGAAATCGTTTAAAGATATATCGTCGACTTAGAAAAATGTTGATGCATACCAACAAAAGCAAGGTTAGACCCTATTCTAAATATAATCAAATATGATTAAATGAGGTAAATTTATGACCTCTAATTGGTAGAATATTTATGAAAAAAGATCTTCAATTAATCATCAACATAATTGTATAATTTCAATAATTTTCAAAAAAAAAAATAGTATAATTTCTGTAACAATATTTATAACCAGATTTATAACTTATTTAGGAGGTATAAATAACTAAACTATTAATTAGATTATCTTTTATAATTTTTATTTATTTATAAGAATATTTGTTGGCATATAGTTAATGTATTTATTTTTAAGATTCATTGCTCTTTTAATTCTAAATATAAATTAAAAGTGAGATTAAAACTAAAAAATAAGTTTGTTGTCATGTGTATAATATCTTTGCCTGTAATTCTAAGCTTATACTAACCTTGTATTGAAATAATAAACTAAAATTATTTTGATATAATCTAGATGTTTCCTAAATTTGTTGTTAAGAAAAAACAAATTGAAGAGTATATATTTAAACAAAATGCATGAAAAATGATAAATAAAAACTCATGTTAAGTTAATATTTGCACCAAACAACAGTCAGTTTAATTTAATCCAGCTTAATTTAATCCCTGCACCAAACACAGATTAACTTAATACCCGTTTAACTTAATAACTTGCTTAACTTAATATTGATTAACTTAATCATAATTCCTGCACCAAATACATCCTAAATTATTTAATAATAATTATGGGTCGATGGTTGGAATAGTTATCTGATTTGATGTTAATCTATTTTCAATTTACAATTCATGGGTTCAATCTCTAAAATCGATATTTATAAGTCTCTCGGGCTAACTTGTATTAAAAAAAATCATTTGATAATACACCAATATACTAATATGTTGCTCTTGTTTACGAGATAAAAATTTATTCGAATCAAATCGAAAGTGGTGAAATATTCAATACATTCATTGTATTGAATTAAAAATTTGTTAACCCACCACAATCAAATTATACGTATTTTAATTAAACAAAATAACACTAGAATCCAAATCACAAAAGTCGGTGCATATCTCAACAACATGAAATGTGAATTTTGATGACTAAATAAAGTTTGATTTTTTCTTTTTTTTTTGTGAAATTTAATTTTAAATCTTTCTACTCTAAATATGGTTGAATTAAAAAAAAAAAAATTGCATAAATGATCAAATTAGTTATAAAATACATTACATAAACATGTCTAAACTAAATGTAGTGCATATAAAAAATACATTGTTATAAAAATGACAATCAACAATCAATCAAAATATAGAGAAAAAAGTAAAAAAAAAAAACATATAATTTTTGTTGGTCATTAGTGATGTTAAGTGTTAACTATTCCACCAGCTGAAAGAGGAATGTTTTATTAAGAAGAAGTCGAAAATACAAAATGTTAAATCGTAGGGGCTAAAGTTTTAATTCAAGTTTATATATTTTACTCTCATTAAACCTTATTACTCATAAAACTTAATTACATTAAAAAAAAAAAAACTAATGCATGAAATTAGAAATAGGATTACATATTTCATTTAGATTTTGAGGTGTGTATCGTGCCTCCAAATTTCCACCATAGGTCTCTCCTTTGAGATTCTGACTCAGTGACCGGACAGCGAGACCTCAACTAAATAATCATAGAATAGTAAACTATTCAAAACATACCAAAACAAATCTTAATAATATAATGCATTTTTACCGAAAGGGTCAATGACGCAGTGGTTTCATTGTTTGATTGTAAACCAGTTCAACACCAACGTCACGAGTTCTTCACGAATTTAATAAAAGGTTTATAGTAATTAATTTTTATTTTTAAAAGGAGTGTTGTTGAGAATTCTGCGTTGATAATGTAAAGATATCTCTTAGTATTTATAAGGTATGTGAACTACTCCTCTCATCACTAATTAGTTTTTGGATGAATGTCTACACTATTTTACATGGTATCTGGACAAGGATATTTTTTTAGTATTTATAAGGTAGGTGATTCAAATTTATAACCTCTCAATCATAGTAAAAATACACTTATGTCCTTGAATTATTACACTTGTGAGGAGCATGAAGTTTTTAAAATATATGTACTCTAAGTAGAAAACAATATGATGAAATTCTAAGTAATTTTCAAAAACCAAATAATTATGAAGTCTAACTTCCATGTCAAATCAATTCTTCCAAAATATATTCTTAAATCACAAAAATTACATAAAAATTCAAGATGGTGAAGTTTCAAAATTTTCTCATTATCTTAAAAACTGAAACAATAGACAGTTAATAATGATCTCAACATTTCAACGAAACTGTTGGTAGTTGAACGTGTGCAAATTATGGCGACTAGTGAAGCTGGAATAAGCAGTCAAACTTGTAATTAAAAATTTAATATATCTATCCTCAAAGGATAGTAATTATGAGGGCAATTTGGGTACACCTCGAATAGCACATTTATTGTGATACTTTTCATTTAGAGCCACACATCTTCTTTTTTCTTTTAATTTTTTTTTATAATAAATATAAAGTAAAAAAAGAGAGAAGAGATATGTGGTACCAAATGTGCCACATTGATGATATCATGGTGAGGGTGCTACCCAGAGTGCACCCAAATTGCCCTCAGTAATTATTTGCAATTTTCAAAAAAACAAACAAACAAACTTCAAAAGTAAATATCTATAAAATAGAAAAGTTCATTTAGGCTTTTTTTTTTTCATCACCACCCCCTAACATAACATATAAAGCTGATAAATTTGTGTCCTAATAATCACCACAAATTATACTCCAAAATATCTCTCAAGCCTTTTCTTTTGACTTTAAAACTGGTAGATTGCACTTAATCGGGTAATCGGGATTTGGAGCCTCGCCCTGCTTACTTAAAGTTATTTGGGTAAATTATAAATTTTGTTCATATAATTTTATTTACTTTAACTCATATAATTTTAAAAATTAAAATGTAATTTTTATATTGATCGATCCTTAAACTGTGGTATTGAGATATATTGAAGGATCTCAATAAACGTTTGGCCTCGATCACTAGACTGCCGAGAACAAATTAACTAATATTACATTTTATTATTCATGTGTCAGATAATAACTTGAGATAAGTAGTTGAATGAATAAACAATGGATTGAAAATTAACATGGAATACAATTACTTTAAAATTTTGTTTCTCAATTTTTCTAATGAACTATTTAACTCTCACACAGTCAACAAAATACATAAAATCACCTAATTTATGTATGAATAATCATATTCCGTATAAATATTAAATTTTTTCAAATGTTGGAACCAAATTCCAACTTCTAAAATCATGTAAATTAAATTCTAACTTTATCAAATCGTAATACTCAAATTTATAATGGTTGAAATACAAACAAAGTTATCGCACATTTTGTTAGATAAAAGAAAAATATTGACGATTATATATAAGTAATGGCAATCAATGTGAAAATCCGATGAATATAGGGTTATCTTCCTTATCAATTGGTATTAGAGTCATACCCCTAACTTAACAATGTCAATAGTAAGCTCAGGTGTAAGATAAAAACGTTTGGAGTTCAAAAATAAAAGTTTATAGTAGCTCTATCAAACTAGCAGTGTACACTCAAGAGAAGAAAAGTTTGGTCTAGATATAAAGTAGATAAATTAACTAGTGGTATATACTTTCAAGAAAAGAAAAGTTTGGTTTAATATAACAATTGTTACCAAAATTCGATTTATGGGATTAACGATGTATTCTCAAGAAAAGAAGTTTGAGGGAAAGATTGTTGAAATGCAAACAAAATTATCTCGGTGACAAGTTCGTATATAGAGATTCAGGTACTATTGTCATCATTTATCAATAATTTAATAAAAAACTATTCACCACTTTGAAACCTTCCTCTAGCTTTCCTAGATAAAGCAAATCCATGCGCGCATGCAATCGTCGCCATCGTCATCTACTCATCTTGTAATAAAAATATAATTTATAAAAATTAAAATATTCGAGAAGGCAATTAAATTAGCTTTAGAAGAAAGAGAATTTGAGCACGTGGAAAATACAGCCCCCCTTTTCTTAGCAGACTTGAAGGACCCATCTTTGAATTTATTTATTTATGGGACTTATTTTTATTTTTATTTTTTTCCTTATATATATATATATAGACTGAGAAGAAAGAAAATAATAAGTATTTTAGTTTAATTCTTTAATGGGTTCTCCTTGTAAGAGCCAAATTAGCCAAAGCAGTAGCAGTTCTTATAGTGTTGTTGAAGAAAATGACCAAAATAACCTTAGAAGAGGTCCATGGACTCTTGATGAAGATTCTCTTCTAATTCATTCCATTTCTCTCCATGGTGAAGGCCGATGGAATTTGCTTGCTATTCGTTCAGGTAATTATTAGAAGAAAAAAAAAAGATTTAATCTTGAGGGTTATTAATTATATATTGTGAAATATTATTATTATTAAGGTAATAATTTTGATGGGTTTTGTGTTGATTTTTGAAGGGCTTAGGCGAACCGGGAAGAGTTGTAGATTGAGATGGCTTAATTATCTGAAACCTGAGGTCAAAAGAGGAAATCTTTCTCCTCAGGAACAGCTTTTGATTCTTGACCTTCATTCTAGATGGGGCAATAAGTAAGATTAATTTTTAGGCCCCGTTTGATAACCGTTTGGTTCCTTGTTTTTGGTTTTTCAAATTTAAGTTTATTCTCTCTCAAATTTTCTATAATGTGCTCCATCATTCCTATCATTTATCCATTTTTTTAAGAAAGTAGGATAACCAACTTTTAAAAACAAAATAAACTTTGGGAAACTATTTTTTTTTGTTTTTAAAAGTTGGTTGGTCTTTCCCTACTTTATTAAGGAAAAATGAGAGAAAATAAGCTTAAATTTGAAAAACTAAACACAGGAAACTAAATGGTTATCAAACGGGGCCTTAACTTCTCATTTATAAGATTATAAGAGTTTTCTATCAATTCGAATTAATGAATTCTTAGTTATACCACGACTATCGACTATGAAAGTTTTGGTTTTTGTTTCACATAAAAAATCTAAAATATGTTCACATTCTCACTCATGGCATTCTTCTTCCTATCTAACAAATTTTTGATTGCATTGATTGTATATCATTATATAACTTATGGTTATTAAATTATACAAGATATTACTCGAACTCTATTTTTATTGGTTTGTTAGTATCATTTTTGTACATAAGACAAAAAAATAATTATTTTTCTGAATTTCATTTCAATAAGGTGGTCAAAGATTGCACAATATTTACCGGGAAGAACAGACAATGAAATAAAGAATTATTGGAGAACTCAAGTTCAAAAGCAAGCAAAGATTTTGAACATAGATGCCAATAGCGCCGAATTCAAAGACATTATAAACCGCATTTGGATCCCCAGATTGGTCCATCAAATAAACGAATCTTTTTCTTCGCCGCCGCCGTGCACGGCGGCGACTCACCTTTCCGATATGAATTCGAGGCCGGCAGTGGGCGGTTTGGAATCTGTTGAGGAACTGTCGCAGGTCTCCGATCAATTTTCGGACGTCTCATCTTGGAACCACGGCGGCGGCGGCGAGGTGGCGGCGGCGGATTTTGGATACCCAATTAACGATTCTGGGTTGCCGTTGACGGATTGGATTGACGGCGACGATTCTTTTGGCGGCTGTTTATGGAACAACTTTGACGGATTGTGGCAATTTTAATTGGGTTTTTTGTTTTTTTTTTGTTTTTTTTTTCAAGATAGACCCCACAGAGCCATAAAATTAAACTCAGTGCGGCTAATTTAAAAATAAAAATTGTGAAAAATGTATACAGCAGAAGATTTTAAGGTAAGAATTTAAATTGGTAACTTTTTAATTATCAAGTCTTACCTTATGTAATTGAGCTAATTTCTTATAAACTCGTTTATTGCTTTTTTCAAATGTGTATATAAATAATTTGTTGATCAAATATTTGTATTTATTTATTTATTGAAGTATATTATATATATGAATATTCGGCTAGTTTAAGGACATGTTGACTATTCCCATAAATAAATGGTATAAGTCTAAATTGAGAGGCAACGTGTTCAATTTATGGTAGTTATCTATCTATAAATTAACTTTTTACGAATTTTATTGACATTCAAATACATATAAGTATGCAAAAAATAGCATAACTCTACTGTCATCTTGTACGATCTGATAACCATGAGATTACAAGTTCGAATACGCCTCCCCTAATTTTGTTGTATCAAAAAAAAAAAAAAAAAACATATAAGTAGTGTTCAATTAACTTGACAAGAATAACCTAAACTTATCAAATCCAATTTGGCATGTTGGCTTGACTTGAAATTAAACTGAGCTAGCCCGAATAAACTTTTAATTTAAAAATTATTTTCTTACCTATAACATATATGCATACATTTATTTATTTATTTATTATTTTTATACTTTATTTTATATTATTCTTTAACTATTTGCAAGTCTTTAATATATACACCAGGATAAAAATATGTAGTCAAATTATGTAATTTATAAAATTGAATTATGTAATCTATTTTTATTTTTTGTTTTTTTGTTGAAAATTTTAATTATATCTATTTGCTTTCTTAAAAGTTAATTGTATTTGTGGTTATATTCTATATGAATGTAGGATTAATGGTGACTGATTTTTGTACTAAAAAAAATGGTGAGTGGTTTTTTATATATGGAATAGTTTACATATGTAATATTCATATCCATTTAATCATTACATTGATATAATAATAGTCGAAGATTTCATTTTATTTATGTAGACTGAATGGCTAGTTTGATGAAATGATAATTATATTTGCAAGGTAATACTTTGATAACTCAATTCAACTAAAAAATATTTTCTAAAAAAAGAGATTGGGTTGAGTGTGTCTTTACTTGGGTTAGATTGGGTTGAAAAAGTTACTAACCCAAAAATATCTCTTTTTTTTTTTTTTTTTTTTTTTTTTTTTTCCATCCGTGACTTTCCAGGCCCCCTTCCACGTGGAA
>JBBMEF010000008.1:9892306-9912923 GCA_037832685.1 Sicyos baderoa | reverse complement strand
ACGTGTATACTTGCACGCTTTGTTAATAGTTTCACACGAAGTGCACTCAATTAACTTCGTCAACGACGAAGTTCCATACTTAGCATATCACTAACTCACCATATTCATATTTCGCTTCGCTTTGTGTGTGTACTATTTTTACAACAAATACTAACCAACTTTTAAAAACAAAAACAAACTTTTGAAAGCTTTTTTTTTTTTTTTTTTTTTTAAGTTGGTTAGTGTTCTCCTATTTCTTTAAGGAAATATGGATATATTATAGGTAGGGTAGAATACATTATAGGAAATTTGAGTGAGAATAGACTTAAATTTCAAAAACTGAAAACAAAAAATTTAATAGTTATCAAACAGGCCTAAGTTATCAATAATATATAAGATACACCAGCATGGCATCAAAAAATGTTAGTATATATTTATGGTTGGAGGCAGATACAAATAATTGAGCGTTACCTTAAGCTCCTTCGGTAAATATATTGTAAACCCACTTATATTTATAAAATACATAGTTTAAAAAAAATTGTTTAGGTGTATATATGTTTTGAGTAGTTATTAGAGGATAACTTTGTACACAGTTGACATATTCATATATGGTTGCAATTATTAGCAAATTGGACAAATTTTGAATTTGTTCGGCCCAACTGTCACAATAACATCAACTCGGCCCGGTTTGAAACACGAGCGAAGGTTACCACTGCAAAATACTTCGACAATAGGCCAAACTAGAGAAATGACTATATTTTTTAAATTAATGTCTCAAATTAAAATTATTTAAATGTATATCTAATTTTAATTTATATAAATAAAAATTTAAATATAAAAGTCTAAAATGACCATTTAATTTTATTACCTATTTTTCCAATTTTTAGGAAATAAACATATTTTTTTAATTAATATGGGAGAAAACTCCTATATATTGACAAACGTCTAAATTTAAACAATAAACCAAAATCTAAAATTCAAATTTGAAAAATACAATTAAGAATTAAGTTTTGTGGTTATTTTTTAAAAAATAATAGAATTAAAACCGTTTATCATATACCGAAGGGCGTACGTGTGAGTACGACCGCCGCATCATTCGAAAACCTATCGAGCATGGATAAAAAGGGTTGTGCGTGTATTTTAGTCGCTGCGGACAATTAATGCGCATGCCCTCAAAACGTGGTCCCTCCGGTTAAGTCTGGGACATACATCTCGGTACGTGTTTGGACGATGTCTGTCAAGAGACAACAGTCGCTATACATGTCCACCGTGAACCCGCTGTACATCCAATGTACGTCACTGACATCCTTCAGTGTGTTCAACATTTATTTGTGTGCGCCTTATTTGTAAAGTGATATGTACACGATTTTTGAGTTCTTGTCCAAAGACAACTTTTCCTCAATAGACGATAATAGAATGGATAGGGGCATGTTGCATATGATATCAATCACGCCCGTTTTGTAATCGGTGTAAATATCGCCCTCGTCCCATCTACCATTGAAGAACACGAAAACGGATGTAGTTGTCATCCTAAAATTTAAACTATGGCTAGTCTGTAAATGATGGATCGAAAAGGTTGGTGGAAGACAAAAATGGTAAAATGAGATAACACTGTTGGAAGAATTAGGGTGTATGAGAGTAACAATGGTAGAACCCAGTAATCATGTAAAATGATGGATTTAATCGATAAATGTTAAATAAAATGAAATTTGTTATGTATACCAACTTTAGGGCCCTCTATTAGAATTATAGCACATTTTTATCAAAATTTCGTCTATACCAAAATTCTGAGCGGTTAAACTCAATCAAACTCAATCAATAACTAATGATTGAATTCAATCAGTTTGTTAAGTGATCGAGCTCAACTGATTAAGTTCAATCACTAGTTATTGATTGAGTTCGATTGAGTTCAATCGCTCACAATTTTGGTATAAGTGTAATTATTTTCAATTTTGTGATATAAATGCAATTTTTTAGCCTATTTTTGTTATACATGAAAAATCCTCTAAATAAAATGCTAAAAAAAGACTTAATTTGTTAAATCCAATATTGTAAATGACGTGTTAGGTTGGGTCAATTCGTTTAACACATTATTATATATTATTTTATTTATTTTAGTATTTAAACCTACTCCCCCAATAGTAGAGTTAATAATGTATTTAATTTAACAAAATATAGAAATAAGAGAATTACTCCCTCAAATAGTGGAATTAATAATGTATTTAATTTAACAAAAAATATGTAGAAATAAGAGAAGGGTAAACATGACATGATTAATTTATTTCTCACCATTAAAAACGCAATTTAGACATGACTCTTAAACGTAAATGGGGTGTTTGTTTTACCAATTCAAATAAGATTTAGATAGAGTATTTACTAATTCATCAAAAACTTACCTCTTACTTACACTACTTCTTTTTACTTTTAAAAATAACTCATCATCACTTCGAATAATTTATTTTTAATAATTCATTTATAACTATTTATTCATTTTTTTTTATCAAATATCACTCATAACTAATAATTCTTTTCAAATCAATCCAAATAACTTATTTTTAATAATTTTGTAATTATTTATTTTAATTCGACATTTAAACAAAATTCTTACTCTAACTTCTCTAAATAAAAACTACATCTATTTTTTCCTATAACTTTTTTAACTACGTGAATTTTTTTTTTTTTTTATACAACAATATAAAAGTTGGAACAAACAAACACTCCAAATTACATAATCATTAATACGTCAAAATAAAAGTTGGGTTTTCTTTTGAAATCAGTATATAAAAGTTTATTAATACTAATATTATATTAATATGTTATAAATATTTATTAAACTAGTATTATAAAAAATATAATATAATACTTTGAGTAATTTGTAAAGTGATAATGTTCGTCACGGTGGCAGTGTCGGGTGAAATTGGCAATTTTCAACAAGATCAAATGGAGGCCCGACCCGGTCCGTAATACTATATCTGAACCGTTGATTAGTTTTAAAAGCCATCTCAACCGTTCAGTCGGTCCTTTATATACCCTTCCTCCCTCGCTAACAATTCCTAGGGTTTGTTAGGGTTTTTAGTTTCTCACACTATCGGAAGTTCCCTGCCAGTTCCTGCTTCTCTACAGGTTCCAATCTTCATCAATCTGAATCTCAATACTTAATTTTTCGATTCAAAACAATTCCTCCATGCTTGAAAGTTTTATTGTTTTGCGCTTTTGTTGATTCAAATTTCTTGATTAATTGCGGCCCGACGGATTATAGCGAAAAGTTGATTTGATTTGGTTGAATGATAGATTAATGTATGCCTTAATCTCTATTTTGTGAATGTTCTGAGCTAATTTCGAGATTTTCTGTTTATGAATTTGTAAGAAATTTAAGATTGATTTTATCCGTATGAAACTTGAAGAATTCTTGATTGAAATCTGTTATGTTTTATGGATTGTAGTTTGATTTGAGAAGATGTTTACGGCGAGGAAGAAGATCCATAAGGATAATAATGCTGACCCCTCAGAATTTGAGGAAACTGTTGCTCAGGTGAACTCTTTTAAGATGTTTCTGATTTCTAATCTTGCTAGCGTTTTGTTGTTTGCATGAACTTATTATTAGTTTCTTCGTCTCTTTATTTAGGCATTTTTCGATTTGGAAAACACCAACTCCGAGCTTAAAAGCGACCTGAAGGACCTTTACATTAACTCTGCAATGTAAGGATGGATGAATTTCATTATTTTTTTCGGAGTTTATGTTTTTATTTATTTATATGATGTTCCGTGATGATCTTGCAGCCAGGTCGATGTTTCTGGTAGCCGTAAGGCAGTTGTGATTTATGTCCCTTACAGATTGAGGAAGCCGTTCCGCAAGATCCACTCGAGGCTTGTTAGAGAGCTTGAAAAGAAGTTCAGTGGAAAGGTGAGGAAGGGAGCGCTTTCTTTAATTACTGTGACCGGTTTTGTTCTGGGGTTACTTAAAGCGGATTATATCTAGTTAGAATAAGTAGTAGCCGATTATACTGACTATACTTAGTTAGCGACCCTCTGTAAACGTAGTATCTTCTTAAATCCTAGACATAACCAGTTTGGTCATATAAGTTTGGTGTTTCATATCTTTTTACTAGGCGATCGGCTATAGTAGCAATGATACGCGTACAGTGTCCATGTGGTTTTTCTTGTTTATGTTCTTCCTTTCCCTGGACACAATGTTCTTGGTGGTAGACTATTGTCAGCATTTAATTGAAATATGAAAAGGATTAAAGCATTCTTATTGTTTTAATTATTATTGCTAGTAGTATTGACTTCTATTTCATTTGTCTAAACGTGTTTTAAGCATTTGTGGGAAAGTAGTGTGACAGATTAAGTTTTTGGTTTTAACCGAACTGGTGGGCTTTTATATTTCTTAAGAGAAATTTATCCTACTCTTATCTTACAGTCAGGTCTTAGCTTCTTATTTAGACACTGAAATCTATTTTCAGCATAAAGTAAAAATAAAATCTAATCTGTACTATGCCCTACACTTGTGTTGACTGCATTTTCATTCTCTTTTGTTTTTAAACCTTTGCTGTTCTATTTCAGGACGTGATTCTTATTGCTACCAGAAGGATATTGAGGCCTCCAAAGAAAGGATCTGCAGCACAGAGGCCCCGGAGCCGCACTCTAACTTCTGTGCACGAGGCAATGCTTGAGGATGTTGTATTGCCTGCTGAGATTGTTGGAAAGCGTGTTCGATACAGAGTTGATGGATCAAAGATCATGAAGGTGATTATATGCTGATTATTTTTGTTAATTGAATTTCTTTATTGGTTCCTAATCAAGGAAATGATAAGACCTCTTCATTGATTAAATTTCGCATTTGTCTCTTAGATGTATGCTAAAATTGCTGAAAAGATAAGTGATAATATAACCATCATTGATTGGCCTTGTTGGTCAAGAGAATTTTGAGAACTAAGAGATTATGGGTTCATTCCATGGTTTCCTTAACAATCAAATTTTATAGAGTTAGACAGTTGTCTTGTGAGAACAGTCGTATCAGGCGTGCTGACTCACACTTGCATATATATATATATATACAAAAAAAGGTTAGAAAATTACTTTGTAGGCAACCAAACTCAGCCCTATGTGTTTTTTTTTTTTTTTTTTTGGATAAGAAACAATTTCATTGATATATGAAATTAAGCCATATGGGCAGTACAAAAGAATGGATATAAAAAAGTTACAAAAGGCCTCTCCAATTATAAAGGAGGGTAGAAAAGTCATATTTAGAAAACAAAGAAGAGAATTTAAGCCAATAAACCACCAAATATGTAACTCTATCTAAAACCATCAAAAAGCGAGATTCCTTTTCATGAAAGATCCTATCATTTCTCTCCAACCAAATAGACCGAATAAAGATCCTATCATGAAAGATCCTATCATCAGAAATGGAGATTCCTTTTCATGAAAGATCCTATCACTGCCCTATGTGTTTTCTTGACAACCATACGTTGTAGGGTTGACATAATAGTCGAGATGCGTATAAGTTTCTCGCAACCTTTTGCGCTAGTCACCAATCTTGATTTGTATTTGATGTCTTGTCCTATATCAAAATTGACAGGTATTCTTGGATCCTAAAGAACAGAATAACACCGAGTACAAATTGGAGAGCTTTGCTGCTGTTTACAGGAAGCTTTCAGGGAAAGATGTCGTTTTCGAGTACCCAATCACTGAGGCTTAAGACACCTTACCTTATTGGTTGGGCGCACTTTCTCTAATGTTATTCACCGTAGGGTTGCAATCAGGTGTGAGCTTTTCAATTTTGATTTCCAGTGATATAGGTTTTGGAGACTTCGTTTTTTTGAATATGTGATCTTGAACCATACTTTATCACATTGGATTGTTTTTCCTGTTTTAGCGACATTCTATCAACTCTATTTAATTTAAATTTTATATATCCTCTACCTCATTCCCATCCCTTTCCCACCAAGGAAGAACTAAAAAATTATCGTGCTAGCTCGACTTATATATTTATTATTCATAATATTTTTATTAAATGCTAGGTCTTCTTTTAAATGAAAGATTACCATTTGGTACCTAGATTTTGACCTTTGTTCCACTTTGGTCCTGTCCCTTGACCTTCAAGTTTGTTCTATATTGGTCCATGAATTTTCAAGCAAGTTTGTTCCATTTTGATCTCTAGAGGAAAATTTGGCCACCATCTTGTTGACATTATTTTCTCTACTATAATATTTTTAAATTTATTATATGGATCAGTTTTTTTATTTTTATTTTTTTATTTTTATAATTTTTAACTACCGAAGCTTGATATTTGAAAATAATGAGAGTTTTGAAAGTTTTTGATAGTTTTTGAAAGTTCAGGAGATCAAAATGGAACCAAATTTGAAGTATCAATGTATTACACCTAATAATTGGTGTCCTTATATATACTATTAGTTTTATATGGATTAGACTATGCTAAGTAAATTTTTGAATCCTCAACTAAAAAAAAATCTATTAAAATATACTAAAGATACTAAATATAAATCTTATTACAAAATTGATTCAAATCTGAAGTTTAAGATTCGTTTTAAAACTATTGATAATTATTGTCGTTTTTATTTTCTTCACTGTTTCATATCATACTTTTTATATAAAACTAAAATTTAAAACCTACTTTTCCTTACTTCTCTGATCTTGGTTAAGATTTTAAAAACACAAACAAAAATTTAAAAAAAAAACAGAAAAAAAACAACAAAAGATAAAATAACTTAATTTTCTTGACAAAATAGTTGTCACAGCCACCATAAGATTTGTTTAATTTTTTGACATACAATTTTTTTTTTTTTTCATTCCACACCAAATTAAAATATCTAAAAACTGTGACAGTTATTGGAAGTAGTTACACTGATATTTAGTAAATAACATTAAAAAAACACCTTTCTCACTCGTGAAACCAGTTCATGCTGTAATTTCCGTGTCGGAGAAGAAAATTTAGAAATTTAACACAAATATATGTGATACATACTTGTTTGGTTATTTTTTTTTTTTGAGTACATATCATATCGGGAGAAAGGGGATAAATATCAATTCTCGTATTCGAACCTGTGATGTTGATGTTGAACTGGTTTACAACCAAACAATAAAATTAGTGCGTCACTAACCCATTTGGTCTTGTCTGATAAAAATAAAGAGGGAAGAATCAATTCAATCGAGCTATGAACTAAAAGTCAAAAGTTTGAATGCCCTATCCTTAAATGTGGTTGTACTAAAAACCAAGTCAATTGCACACAAAAAACATATACTGTGGTTAATCAACTGGCCTCGGACAATATATATACATCTGGAAAACATGTAAAAGTTCATAGATTGATGATGAAGAAGATTGAAATGAAATGATTAGAAAGTGCTTGATAATGGTAATGGAGGCAAGAATGGGCTTTAGGCGCTGACAGTTTCATTAGTTGCTGTGGAAGTGCTACTGCTAACCCAAGATACAGACAGGGAACTCGGAGAAGATCCATAGCCATTCTTCAGCAGCACGACGTCGTCCTTCGCAGAAATCATGGCATCTTGATCGTTTCCTTTCTCGGCGTTCTGTTTCTGTATGATGTTCAGAGTGTCAAGAACTTCCATCATTGTTGGCCTCTCATCTTTCTTGTTCTGCAGGCATCGAAATGCCAACTCGGCTACACCGGTTATCATGTCTTGGATCTTATAGTCTGATTCGAAGCCGAGTGAAGGGTCGACGAGTTCGTGCAATGCGTGGCTTTGGATCTTGTTGATGGCCATGTTGAATAGATTGATCTCTTGTCTGTGCCTTGTGACATCAACAGCAGGCATTGAGGATATGAGTTCAACTAGTACCACGCCGAAGCTGAAGACGTCGCTTTTATCAGAGAGTTGGTAGCACTGATGGTACTCTGGGTCGACATAGCCAGGAGTGCCTTGTGGAGTGGTGGAGACATGAGTAACATCGAGAGGGAAGAGACGGGACAATCCGAAATCGGCTACTTTAACACAAAAGTTGTTGTCAAGGAGAATGTTGTTGGTTTTGACATCACGGTGGATGATTTCAGAAGCATGGAGATACACTAAGGCATTTGCAGTCTCTATAGCAATCTTCATTCTTGTAGACCATGGAAGCTTGCCAGGCTTTGCTAGTTTTCCATGGAGATTTTCAGCCACCGTGCCATTCGAGATGTATTCGTACACAAGCAGAAGCTCACGGCTGCTTCGTGAGGTGCAACCGTAAAGTGTAACCAAGTTGCGGTGGCGCACCCGGGCAAGGATCTCCACCTCATTCATGAACTGCTCAACTCTCCTAAAATTGTTTTCGAACAACCGTTTGACAGCAACGGCACGACCATCTTTGAGTAAGCCTAAACCGATATAAGAACAAAAAGATCAATCGAACAATCACCAACTAATAATCAAGCAAGCAATGATTAAGATTGAACTCATGTGGCTGCTCTTACCAAAATACACTGTGCCAAAGCCTCCATCTCCAAGCTCTTTGTTGGAGTCAAAATGGTTGGTGGCTTCTTCAAGTTCTTTATACGAGAAGAGGTGAACGCCCAAGTAGGAACCTCCCCCCTTCTCAAGTTCTTCCACAGGAGGATTCGACGGATTCGGGGGAGCGCTTGGTGTCACATACGGCACCATGTGAGACCTTCTACGACGAAGCTGGCGCCATCGGTAACCGATGCAAAGAGCAAGTAAGATTAAAAGGAAGCCTCCAACACCAACACATATGCCTGGATATGTATCAAAACAACAAGGGGTTAATTTAATCAATTGTCAGGGATGCAAACATGTAAACAGAGTAAAAACAGAGCAAGGTTCATATGTTACCAATGATAATATTGTTGTTCCTTCCACTACCTGCAGCATTAAAGAATGTGAAAAAAGATCAACAACATAGACTAAACAACAAAACTTGTAAAACTATGAAACAGCCACTGCCAAAGAATGCAAATATATGTGTAAATAATCTTCTAGCATAGAAATACGTCAACCAAGTATAGCTCTTGATCGAGCTAGTTCAAATATGTCATTAGATTTATACTTCTATATCAGTATTTTATGTTTTATGGGTCAAATGGTGTATTGGGGTTCATGAGCATCCACTATACAAATTCTCTTTAAGACTCTAGGGCGGCTTGACCAAGCATTCTGATAGAACCCGAATCTATTGTCAATTGATGATAAATCATAACGAACATACGCGATAAACCCTGTGATTTGAGGTTGGACTCTCCTGATTCTTGAGATATCTCGAGCCCTAATTTACATACAATTCTCAAATGCCTTTCATCACTCATACCCTACCTATTTATAACCATAATCTTCCAAATAACTCCCTAACTAATGGTCTATATGCTTGACTGTCTGGGCCAAACTTATCATATTCGTACTCTTACCTTTTTTTTTTACATATCTGTGATTGTCTGGGTCAGCTTTCACGTACCTCGACTAATGTCATGTGACATACCGCCTGACCTTACAACATTTGGAAGCCAAGGAAACTCGTAGGAAATTAATTTTTAGGTTGGTGGCCATCATGGATTGAATCCATCACCTTATGCAACCCCAAAGTCATCTTTGACCAATAGAGAACTCCATGATGGTTTGTATTCTTAGCTCCTAAATAAAAAGTTTCTCTTCATACGACGTTAGCAAACTACGTAAATCACAACTTTGTCTCGTGTTTCCCATTACTCCTAACAGGTTCATCAGTCCATACTATCACAAGAAACAAAACCATAAAAACACACACACACACACAAAGCCCAAAAATACCATGTTTGCAGCTATTGAAATGAGGCCCATCACTGCAAGAACACACAAACCGATCGTTCTCAAATCCACAGACGCCACCACTAAGCTCGCAATCACTGCAACTCGGAGCAATCCACTTCAGAACACCAATCGGAGACCGACAGCTGTGTAGACGAAAGTTTTGATTCTCCACAAACTGTGATGAAAACTTGAGCGGCTTACCATGGAGGCTATCGTTAAGTGAAGGACATGAAAGTTCATCGCCGTTCGCTGCAGCACTGAGCAACAGAAACGAATGGTTTTGGGGGGAAATGTTTTGGATGATGAAATCGTTATCGGAGATTTCGAGAACTGGGTTTTGATCTTCGTTGCATTCGATTTTGAAATCTGGTAACCCACAGGAAGATTTGTGGACGCGATCGATCCAAAAGGGGTAGCTTATATTTGGGCCATGACCACAATTTTGAGGAGCACAGGGGTTGAAATCATGGTCCACTGAATTTGATTTTGAAGCAGATGTGAAGAAGATGAATGCAAAGAAGCAAATAAGAGTGGGGTTTAAGAGGGTTTGGATCAGTTTGACAGCCATGCCAAGAAATTCAAGAAATTCAAGAAATTGAAACAAAACACATATGGGTTTTCATTTTCAATACATTTTTCAAAAGGGTTTGTTGGGTAATCTTTGGAATTGTTTTTTGTTTTTTATTATTATTATTTTAAAATTTGTGGGATTTTGAGTGGAACAGCGTTTTGAAGAAATTGCTGGAACAAAATTGTCGTTATTAAAATGTTGAAAATTTTGGTCAAGGCTGCCATGGTTTTTCAAGTGGGCAGGTTTGGGTAGTTAAATAACAAAGAAAATGCAAAGGAAAGGGAAAACCGTATAAAATTATTTAGTCTTTAATTATAATTAATTAGAGACAGAGACGATACCTACTTGGTCGCATAAGTTGTCTTTTCTTTTCCTTTTTTCTTTTTTTTTTTTAATAATTTTTATAACTATCCGTCAAGTCATAATTAGAGATGTGATTTCAAAATATATATAGCCAAGTTATCGGAGGGGATCATAAATCTTACAATAACCATATTTCTTCTTTCAAATAAATAAAAGCTAAATATTGACTTTTGAAATTTAATATGTAATCATGGCGTTGAACTGATCACCAAACAATGAAATTATCAGACCACCAACCTATTCTGATTCTCTAATGTTCGAGTCGATTAACAAAAAAATTGTAGAAATTAGTTTATAAGTAATATAATATTTTAAATTTTAAATTATTATTATTGTTATTGACATAGTGGTTAAGTTAATCTTTTAAAACTAAGATGTGATAGTTCAATACACGATGACTATCTATCTAACTAATAACGATTTTGGCTAAATATGTTCGGTTTTATATATTCTACGCTCAACAACGATTTTGGTTGGTTTAAATGATCTACGCCTGTAAATAGGCAAGTATTTTATTATTCTTCATCTATGAAATATTGAATTGAGAGAATAACAAAAGAAACTCCATTATAATACAAAGTTAAGAGTAAATTAAGTTTGGTTAGAAGACAATTATAGTAATTTGAATTGAATATTTTACATGAGGATGCATCATATTCACATAATAAACAAAACAAAACCATGTTATCATTTAGAACATGCAAAGCATACAAAAAAATATACTAATATATTAAATGCTAGTTGAGAAACAATATTAACAAAATAATTAGGTATGGACTATTATGTCACTTTTTGGAATTTTTGAGGGGAAAAACTTTAAAATATGAACAATGTCTAATAGATAATTAAGCTACTAATTATTCTAAAGTTAACCAAAAGGAAAACATCTATCTAGAAATGGAATTTAACTCTTTTGACTCTCCCCCACCTTAATTATCTTTTTTAAGAAAGGAAGAAGTAATTGAAACATAAGCACAAAAGAGAAATTAAAAAATAATTAAAAAAATTGAAAGAATTAGTAGCATGTTGACTTAATTGATTGATTGTAATCAATAAATTCCTTAAGTTCATGATCACGAATTCGAATTAGTATTTAACTCTCACTTTATTTGAGAGTAATAATATCTCTACGTAGAATTTATAATCTCTCTTCATGAGCATCAATTTAAACTAAAAAAAAAAGTATTTTATAAACAAAAATAAAAACTACACCAATAGGTCATCCCATCTCCCTATTGTTTTATGAAACAATCGGGAGACAATAAAGATTAGATCAAACGAGAAAGGAATAATAGTAGGACTGTTAATTAGATGACGAGTTCAATCAAAATTACTTTAATATCAAAATATTTTAATAACGTAAGTGGTTGTAAAAAATAATGTATATAAATTAACTCAAACACTCACATGTATCTCAAAACGAAAAAGAGAGAGGACATACGAGACACAGGAAGACACGTGCGCTTATCATAGCAGTCATCGTCGTCACCAAGTGACGGCGGAAAGAGGAGGAAGGCAGCAACAAACGTGAAAACCGCGGCGGCGCGGGCAGCCGGCAGACGAAAGCTCTTCATTTGTTTTTTTGTTTTTTTTGTAAAATTTGATTCAGAGATATGAATATTAGAGATATATTTTCATTATAGAGGAGAAGAAAAAACGCTGAAGTTTCGTCCGCTGTGGCGGCCAGGCTTTGACTATGACTTGGTCTTTTTCTTGACGTGAAATTATTGTCATTTATTTTCATTCTAGATATTCGCTTTACTTGGGCCCAAATGTTGAAACTCTGGGCTTTTGGCCCACCACTTGGTTCGTCTTGGGCTCGACTTGTTCGGCCCATTTGTTTTTCACTTTTCTCCCATTTTTCCGAGTGGAGAATTTTTTAAGGTTAAAATATCATTTTGGTCACTAGACTATGAGAATTGTTCCATTTCAGTTCCTAGACTTTAAAAAGTCCAATATTGATCCCTAGACTTTGATGAGAGTTGTTCCACTTTAGTCCCTAAAGTTTCAAATGTCCAAGTTTAGTCCTCCAACTTTGAATTAAGTTTAAAAAAAGTCATACATCCAACTTTAAAGTTAACCATGGTTAAATTTTAAATAAAATAATATTTTTCTCTCTCTTTTGATTCTCTCCCTCCTCCATAAACATAGTGGCTACTCTACATTACATCAACAAAAATGAATCTCTGTATACACACCCATAGATAAAACCCATGAAATAGTTTTCAAAAAAAAAAAAAAAAACCCCATGAGATAAATCTGTACATACACCCATAGATAAAATCAGATGGAGAGATGAGAAAGATTATGGGATTTTGTGGAAATTGAGAATCGACGACTATCGATTCATCGGTAAATGCTCCACACCTTCAACTCTCGATTTGAAACTACCATAATTTAAACACACAAACTTGGGTGTTGAGTTCTTTCTGTTTTGTTAATTGAACACAGCTCGAGTTTTCTTAAAAAAGGGAAGAAATTTTTTTTCCTGAAAAATGGAAGAGAGTTCGACAAGGGAGATAAGTTGTAAAAATGGAGGAGAGAGAGAATCAGAAGAGAGAGAAAAAATATTATTTTATTTAAAATTTAACCATAGTTAACTTTAAAGTTGGATGATAGACTATTTTTAAACTTAATTCAAAGTTGGAGGACTAAACTTGGACATTTGAAACTCTAGGGACTAAAGTGGAATAACTCTCAAAGTCTAGGACCAATATTGAACTTTTGAAAGTCTATGGACTAAAATGAAACAACTCTCATAGTCTAGGGACCAAAATGGTATTTTAACCTTTGTTTTTTAATACAAATTAGAGAAGGGAGATTACAACACTCGAGTGAACATAGATTAACATAGGCTAGATAATCAATCGCATCACCGATTTATTTTGTTCATTTTCCAACAATTGAATTGTCTATTAATACACTACTATTATAGTCATAGCCAACAGAACAATAGCTCAAACGATATTAATGTATATTTATTGACTAAATATTCTCACGTATATGTATATATAGTACAATATTAAAACGTACTAATGATTTTGAATATAAATAAACTTTAACATTTTATTATATTTATAAATATCTTGTCTCCAAAAATAAATTTATAATTTATCTTTAAACAAAAATTAAATATTTATGTTGTTTTCATTATGGCAGTGGCATTGGCAAAGTGCTCTGGCTGGCGTCTGCTTCCTCATTTTCCTACAGCTTACTAGGCACCTGGTAAGTAATTTTTCACCTTTTCTCTTAGTTTTTTCCTTTGTTTATTTATTTTTAATATTTGTTTATTTGTTAAACAGAGAAACAAAAAACCAAATCTATTTTGGGTATCAGCGATGGCGCCGATGGTGACAGTGATAGTGGGTTGTTTGGTTGCTTATTTCTTCGATGGAGATCACCATGGAATCAAAACTGTATGCTTTCTTTTTCATTTTCATAAAGTTCAAACAAAATCCCATCAAAATATGTCATTACAAAAGCCTATTTAATTTAAAAAATCATTACCTTCTTATAGGAAGAAACTCTCCCTAATATATATGTGACACCGTTCTCGAAAGGCAGTCATGTGGTTGAGGCTACAGATTCCGAGACATGTTTACTTGAGAGATTCTTAGTTTGAGACTATTTAAAAGCATTTAAATTAGAATACCTTTCAAAGTATATCGGTGTCATAATCTAACGATAGTACTGAATGATGTCATATATATACTAAAGATCATCATAGAATGACTGAATTGGTCAAAGAATGTCTTGAATTGCATAAGGTGATGAATTCAATCCATGGTGATCACTTAGTTACGAATTAATTTCCTACGTGTTTTTTTGACATCCAAATATTATAGGGTCAGATGGTATGTCCCATAATACTAGTCAAAGTGCGCGAAAACTGATCTCGATACTCTTCTTATAAGAAAAGCAAGTATTTATATATATAGTAGGTTGATACATAATATAACTTTTAGCTTCTCATATGGATGACTTTGATTTGACCACAGGTGGGTCCCTTGAGCAAAGGAATAAACCCTCTTTCTATAAATTTATTGAACTTTGACTCAAAATATCTAGGAGCTGTAGTCAAAGCAAGCTTCATCACTGGCCTTGTGGCTTTGGCTGTAAGTTCTTAATAATTACCTCTGTTTCTTTCACTAGTACTTGGTGAATCCCCATTTTCATTTAATTCCCACAAACTTCATCCTGATATCTCAGGAAGGAATAGCAATTGGTCGCAGCTTTGCCATAATGAAAAATGAACAAGTTGATGGCAACAAAGAAATGATAGCCTTTGGTTTGATGAACATCGTCGGATCTTTCACTTCCTGCTACTTAACCACGGGTAATAATTTCATCGATTTCGAGACATTTGATATCTATTTCAAAACTAATTGGTGATGAAAAAAGTAATCCACTTATTCAGACCAAACAGACATTTGTGTTTAATGAGCTCTTGCACCGTATTAGACAGTAAGAACATCTATTACGAAATCAATATGTTATGAGAGTAGTAGTCCACTTATCTTGCTATGCAATCTCCTCGGTCCAAATAACCGTTTGTGCTTAATGAGCTTTTTATACTATACTGGACAGTGGACATCAATTACAAAATCAATATGTCATGAAAAGAGTAGTCCACTTATCTTATAAATTGCTAGATCAGGTCTCTTCACTTTTTGATGTGTGATCTTCAATACTTGTAATCCTTTGTCGTGATTGAATTCTGAAATTCCTAATTATGACGTTTGGTTTGTTGGAATCCTTTATTTGGTTAGTTGGAATCCTCGGACTGAACTACGCACAACCTAATGCCGGTTTGGATTTCAAATCCCAACCCGACTTGAAACCATCCAACCAAACATGGGCAAAGAAGATGACATATATTTTTTTCATTTTCAGGGCCATTTTCAAAAACTGCAGTGAACTTCAATTCTGGATGTAAAACAGCAATGTCAAACATAGTGATGGCGATATTCATGGCTCTCACTCTCCTCTTTCTTGCTCCTATCTTCAGTTACACTCCCGCTGTAGCCCTTTCCGCCATTATCATGTCCGCCATGCTTGGCCTGATCAAATATGAAGAAATCTACCATCTTCTCAAGGTCGACAAGTTCGATTTCT
Organism: Sicyos baderoa; assembly: GCA_037832685.1. Lineage (NCBI taxonomy): Eukaryota > Viridiplantae > Streptophyta > Magnoliopsida > Cucurbitales > Cucurbitaceae > Sicyos > Sicyos baderoa. The sequence goes on along the minus strand of JBBMEF010000008.1, from coordinate 9,897,133 downwards.
CCATTTGTATGGCAGCTTTCTTGGGCGTTACCCTGTTGAGCATGGATGTTGGCCTCATGCTCTCGGTCAGTAACTATTGTTATATTCGAATCCGTAATTTCTTGGAAGTGTTTGTTAGATGTAATTAATGACCTATCACAAATGAGCAAACAAGTACTCTTCAAATAATTACATTCAAACAAGCTACTGTAATCACTCATTTCTAATCAGTCAAAGTAATCACTCATTTCTAACTATTCATTTCTAATCATTTATTTTCTACCACTCATTTCTAACAACAACCAAATTAGTTAGTGTTTGCAACTCCTCTACAAAAACGATGTCGAGACGAGCTATTAACTTCGAAACAAATAACTACATCTAAACGAACTATTACTAAAACTCTAATACTTCTACATTCAAACACCTTCATGAATCATATAAGATGTCACTAGAGTTCTACCTTCACGAGCATTAAGGGTCAGTACTCAAATTGTATCGTATAAACTTACTAAATATATGGGTTTTGAATACTAATTATCAGGTGGGTCTTGCTTTGCTAAGAGCTCTACTTTACATGGCTAGACCAGCAACTTGCAAGCTTGGGAAAATAGCCCACACTTCTATGTACAGAGACGTAGAGCAGTACCCTGATGCAACCAGACTCTCAGGAATCATTGTTCTTCAATTGGGTTCTCCTATTTACTATGCTAACTCCAACTACATCAGAGAAAGGTAATGTGAAAAACAGTAAAAAGTTCATTCACGCATTTTATCAAACAGTTTACCTGCAACCCAACTCTGGGTGGTTTTGAACAGGATCTTCAGATGGGTTCGTGATGAGAATTCCATGGCCGATTCCGTGCATGGATCAGTCCAACATGTACTTCTGGAGCTCAGCGGTAATCTAATCATATCCATAATCAAAATTCGAATCCGAAGATCATTACAACAATTCTGATCCAACAATTTTGTCGTGTAGGAGTTACATCAATCGACATGACAGGGATTGAAACTCTGGTCGAAATCCGAAGATCGTTACAAGCAAACGGAGTACAGGTAAATTCTCATTCATTCCTACTCTCTTCCATCTCAAAAATTAATTCACATCCTAACATATCCTTTCAAGTTTAACATTTTTTACTTCATTATTTCTTGAATTGGATATCAATTTATTTTTTATTAGACTTAAATGACCGTTTGGTTTAATAGACTCTACCTCAAAATAATTGGTGAGGATTTTTTTCTTTTTTGAGAATATTGGTAATACTGGTGGGGACTTTTGGTGATAATAAACACTGAGAAATTAAATCAAACCAATCCAATCTAATCTGTGATTCGAATTTTTCACATATGTTGAGCACATTAGTTTTTATTTGGAAAAAACCAAAAGTTAATAGATGGTTCAGTTTCTATTTATAAAAACCAATAATAACCATTATTTATGAGAATTTGCTCTCATATTTTTTGCTCTCCATTACAATTGTAGTACATTTTGCCCAAAATTCATATTCTATCATTATTAGACTTCTATCAGTTCAAGTGATAGACTTCTAATTGATAGACTTCTATTGATTTTGAGTGACTGAATAGCATAATCTATCATTTCTGAGTCACAAATGAATAAGTTTGGAAATATACATGCAAAATTTCATTTTTATTGGTAAATGACTAATTATTTTATTTTATTCTAAATTTTGAAATGATTTTAGAAAAGAAACATTCAAATATTGGCTGGAAATAAAATAACAACTAAAATAGTAAAAAGATTTAAACCGAATCAAAGAAAATGAAGTTAGTTTCTATTTTTTTTAAGCAATTGGATTTGATCGGCCCAAAAATTGAAAATCTGGAATCAATGGATTTGTTTTGATTGGACCATTATTCGGTTTCTTGTTGTTGTCTGATTGATTTGATTCTCAATTTTGACAGATTGGAATTGTGAACCCGCGAATCGTAGTGATGGAGAAGATGATAGCATCGGAATTCACGGGCGTGATCGGAAAAGAAAACATATATTTGTCGGTGGACGATGGAGTGGAAAGGTGTAGCGATTTGATGAGCAATCCAAAGAAAATCTCCGACATTGTCGCCGAAATGGAGCAGCGGGTATAGAATCAGATCAATTTTGACTTTTATTTTGGGATTTTATTCAAATTAATTTGCAATTTCGCAAAGCAATTTCTTGGAAGTTGGTGCTACAACTACAACACGATCATATCTCTTTTTATCCTCCTTTTCCATTCATGTCGTATGAAGTCACGACCAACCCAAAAATAATAATCATAGTTCTCTTCTTCCTCCTACTATTAATCTTTATCTTCTATTTATAGTTTTCTTTTTTTTTTTTATTAATTCTTTGCCATCCATGCAATTTTCCACCAATTTTCTTAAGCAAACATGTCCGTTTTTATTGAAATAATTAGTGACGACAGCTAATATTTGGGGCACAGATGGTTAAAAAAAAAAAAAAAAAACAATTGCATATCCACTCGATTTATATTTGAGCGTACAACAGCTACCCCTTACTTGAACAACAATTTCAAAAGCACTTCTTACTCAAAAGAACTTATTTTAGAAGCACCCCCACACTGAAATACACAAATGTTCAGTCATATAAGAACTCACACCGGAACATATATACATAAGACAGTTCAACAATAAATTTTTCATACTCACATATTAAGACTCACATTTCGTATTTGAGATTCTTCCGGTATGACTGAGTCACGAGCAAGCTCTATTAGCCTATGTTAACGACATCAATATTGAGAATCAGTATGCACGATTAGTGGTTTAATCTTTTCTTTTTTTCTAAACAAGGTTAGGTTGATTTCAGGAAGGAAAGAATTTAGTTTAAAATGGGCCGTGGGTGTAGATTTGGGCCGACATAACGGGCTTATTGAGCCTTGGCGGTGACGGCCCATCTGACAGAAGTTAACGCGTGGGTCCCACTGTACGATAAATATGTCTTTAATGTGGAACCCACCTATGGGTTATGGGTATAGGGGGGCATGGTCATGGCCATTGTATGTGTTGTGGGATCCCATGTCATGACTATGGTGGGTGGCTATAAATGTTTTCATTGAATGAATTAAATGCCACGTGGCTCCCCAGTGGCAGTTCCCAAGAGTGTGAACCACACGCGCTCGCTGTATAAACTTGGATAGCGTGACAGAGCAGTTCATAGACTCTGACACTTTTTTATGACTCTGACATGTGGCACTTTCTCTCGCTTTCGCGCCTCTTTTTTCACTCTTTTCTCAACAGCTTTGACAACATAGTCAATTCAAACATTTTCGTGGAAAGCTGCATCCATACATTTTTTTGTGATGCTTTTATTAGGTCTCAATATATCAAATTCAATGACTTTCTTTCTGATGTTTTTATTAGTTATTTAAAATACAGAATTTGTTGTGTATAGTAATTTTAAGATTTTTCTATTAGAATTATAGCACATATTTATTAAGAATTAGTTTATGCCAAAATTTTGAATGATTGAACTTAACCGAACTCAATCAATAACTAGTGATTAAACTCAATTGATTTGTTAAGTGATTGAGAATCAATCATCAGTGCTTGAATTCAATCATTTGAAATTTTGCTATAAACTATTTTTTGATAAAAATGTGTTATAGATGCAGTTTTTTACCTCATTTTTATTATACATGAAAGCTCTCTTTTAAAATAAGTAGTTAAAAATGATATATTTTGATTTTTTAAATAATTGAGTATTTAGAAATTAATGATTAAAAATAAAAAATTATTTTTAAAAGTAAAAATGAGAATCAACATATATTTTCGAAAAGAATTAGTAAATTCTATTTAAATATTGTCAAACAAACACCTAGTTATGTTCTCCATATGATTTCAGTTGTATTTTTACGGAGGAGATCATAGATTTGAAGTAGAACTTCGTACAAGATGCGCAAAGCTCATATTGGCAGGACTTCATCTTTTCATTGTGTTTAATTTAATAAATTATACTTTTTGTACGATTTTAATTAAAAATAATAAATTTTTGTTCGTGATTTTATTATTAAAGATAATAAATTTAACATTATTAAAATATTAAAAATACAAATATTTATTTTTAAAATATAAAATTCTACACACAAATTTTACTAAAACTTTATTATTATTATTATTAAATTTTACTAAGATCTGAGTAGAAAAAGAATGTCATAGTTGATGTGAATAACATTTTTTAAAAATTATTATTTACAGTTCGAAAATTTATATTTAATAATTTAGTTTAATTATATGGTACAATAAAAAAAGTTGGAAACAAATAGGTAGAGTAAATACATACTTCAAAACTTTTTTAAAAAAAATCCTTCAAAACTTTAAGTCAAATACCTTATATAAATTTACTTAATGTATGCTAACAACGGGAAAATAAAAAAAAAAAATTATAAATAAATAAAAATATCATTTTAGTTTCTTTAGTATAAGTCGAGGGAGGAGGTCCACAAAACCTAGTTGAACTAGATTTTCATTAAATAATAAAATCATCACGTCACCCATCATTTTGATGAAAAGTATTATTTCACTACAAGAAAAATAGCATCTGGCGACGGAGGCTATGGCGACGGAAATGATCTCCGTCGCCCTATATGACCTACGGCGACGGAAATTAATTTCGTCGCTGTTAATAAGCCTATGGCGACGGAGATCCCTTACTCCGTCGCCGTAGCTTTTTTTTTAAATTAAAAAAGACTCTATGGCGACGGAGATGACGTGTCCGTCGCCATAGAGTCCCGCCCAAACAAAATATGGGGGGGAAATTTTCGATAAATTGTAAAATTAAATTACTCTATGGCGACGGACTTTATGTCGTCGCCATAG
>JBBMEF010000008.1:9864992-9888312 GCA_037832685.1 Sicyos baderoa | reverse complement strand
TTTGAGGGGATTGATCAGGCATATAGGCTAAAGGGAAGGTTTTTTTTTTTTTTTTTTTTTTTTTTATTTTTTTTTTTTAATAACCAATTAATGAGAGGATTCAAACCAACACTTCAGTCAATTAACTATTGCTTTAACTTTTTTTTTTTTTTTTTTTTTAATTTTATTTGTAACTATTACTTTAATTTTTTTTCTTTTAAACTATTGCTTTAATTGGTAGGGATGAGTCCCAAACTAAATAAGCATGTAAACCATAAGAAAACATACATATTTTGTTCACCATGAGCGAATAAATTCAAATCTCTTAGGCCCCGTTTGATAATCATTTGGTTTTTTGTTTTTGGTTTTTAAAATTTAAGCATATTATCACTCTAATTTACTACAATGTCTACCACCCTTCTCACATTTAAGGATACTAACTAACTTTTAAAAACAAAAACAAACTTTTGGAAGCTACTTTTTTTTGTTTTCAAGAGTTGGTTAATATTCTCATACTTTCTTAAGGAAAGATGGATATATTATAGAAAAAGTGGAAGACATTGTAATAAATTAGAGTGAAAATAGACTTAAATTTCAAAAACCAAAAAAAAAAAAAAAAAAAAAAATAGTTATCAAACACGGCCTTATTTTTTTATTTATTTATTTTTTCAACAATAGAGCAATTGCTCGGCATCATAGACCCATAATCAATGGGTTCAAATCTCCCTACTACCACAATTGTTGTAATCTAAAATATATATATATATATATATTTTTGTTAGAAAACATATTCCTTTTGACTGACTGTAATCATCAACAGCTGAAAATAACTAGTTATGAAAGCTGATAAATATTCATGAAAAGTATCATATAAGTCGCCCATATTTATTTAATACAAGGTTCAAAATTGACATTACCAGATTTTCCCAGAAAATACAGACTCGAAAAGACTTCGTCGTGGAATGCATGGAGCGAAAGTCGAAGATTCAAATGAAAGCAACCATCATCTACAAAAGTTACATAGTTTCATCTGTATCAGTCTTGAGTAAAGGTTCATGTAAAATTGTAGTCAAGTGGCTCATAAAATAGCAAGATAAGCTCACATCTGCATCTTTCAAGGAGACTAAAACTTACCATGCAAGGTTATCCCAGTGAAGGAAACCACCATGGCCTCTGGCATTTGTGAACTTGTAAACAGCACCAGAAACTACTTGTAAAAGTTCATTAAATTTAGATCAAAATTACCAAACCACTTCCAAGTTATATATGGAAAAGTATGAAAATTTAGAGAATCAAAGTTTAATATTAATGGGCTGAAAGTACCTTCATAGCCCCCATGAACTGGATCTTCTGACAATAGAAGTGGTGTATCTAAGTCTATGTATCTGCAATTGGACAAGAAACAAATTGCTTTGTAGAAAAATTTTAAAAGAAACAAGTATAATAAATAACCAGAGCCTAAGTCAGCGCATGTATCATCGATCAAGAGGTCAGAAATTTGAATCTCACAAAATTTTAAAACGACATTTAGCACACGTTACACCATCTCATTGAATCAGATTGCATATGTGGTTACTTTGGAGCCACCGTCTCCTCCTTTTGCAACCATGATCACACTACTTTACTTACATTAATGAAAAGTTCACATTTCCTATAAAAATTTGAATATCACATGTTTAAGCTCAAAATAAATAAAGTATACATACTTGAAACACCCAAGGCCAGCAGCAAGATGACCGGAAAAGCCCATGGCGAGTCGAGTCTCTACCATACCACCTATCATTAAAGTCAATCCTGAAGCCCTTGCTACTTCAATTATTTCAATAGCCCCCAAAACTCCAACTTTTGCAAGCTTAATATTTATAACATCTGCGAGATCCTTTTCCGCTATTCTCTCAACATCATTTATACCCCGACAGCTCTCATCAGCTGCAACAGATACCCCATATTTATCTCTCGCAATGCGACTAACAACTCCGAGGCCCTCCCAGTTGTCTCTATGAACTGGTTGTTCAAACAAAGTAGGAGTCACGCCCAGTTCTGTATGAATAATATTTCATATTCAGGTAAACCACACATGGACAAGAAAATATAGAACAAAAAAGAGAAAAAAGTTGCAAGGATAAAAGTGATTCCAATTAAATAAGTACTTGTCCGTTACCATGTAACTTCTCAAGAACTTGAATAGCTTCCTCAGTGTCATATCCCTCGTTAGCATCGAGGATAAATTCGCAATCAGGATGAACCATTCGGATGCTCTGCAGAACTTCAATATCAGCTCTTAGATCCTTTCCAACCTTTAACTTCAAAGTCTTGAACCCTTGATCGCGATATTTTGCAGCCAATTTGGCAGCATTTGAAGCAGATGTAATAGGAATCTGCATAAATAACATGAATGGGAATAGTTCTGTGACAATTTTCTTTTGACTTACTCCTCACTGGTATAAGTTTATTTTTGAAACAAGGGTAACCACGCCCGTCCTTAGGCCAGCCACAGGGAGACATCGAAGGAATGGAGACACGACAGGTGTCTACAAATTAATGTCATAGGTAAGTCTCAAATATGGAGTCCTCACTGGTATAAGTATAACCAAGATTTTTCTTTATCACTATAGTTACTATGTTTATTGGGATAAAATTAAAACCGTTCACAGCAGTTCAGTTCATGATCACAAATAAAATCTCCAGAATAAAGAAAATGCAAGCAATCCCAATAGATCATCTCCGGTAACGAATGCGATTTACAGTAACAAACGAACAAAAGAATTGGCTGAAATTCCAAACATGCCATGGCTCCAAGATAACAGGAAACTTACAGTTATATCGGTGGTTATAGTGTCTGAAACTCCACCGAACAATCTCCATAGAGGTATATTGATGCTGTTAGCAACTGCATCAATCAACGCCATTTCAACTCCTGCTCTAACCTTCAATAATGTAGAGAATATACAGTGATTATTAAACAAACATGGACTCAGAAACTTGGCCATAAAACAAAACCCGTCGGGCTCTAGGGAAGCAGTTCTTTTTTTGACTTCAATCAGTATTCAAGGTAGTTTATGCGCATTTCAACTATTTTCGCGGAACAATCCATCAACATTTCATTGTCAAGTAACCAACAAAAAATTAATTCCTAAATAGGAAACCAGCATGGATTAAATTCATAACCTCTTTCCAAAGTTATCTTAACCACTAAATCAGCTCGTAATGGTTCTAGAGAGGCAATTCAACCTCGACTAATGTCACGAGGCATACCGCCTGACCCTACAACATTTGGATGTCAAGGAAACCCGTAGGTATTAATTTGAAATTAATTCTTAGGTAGGTGGCCACCATGAAATTTGAACCTATCACCTTATGCATCCCAAGGCCCTCTATGACCAATTGGGCTACCCCATGATGGTTCATCTCAAATCTCATGGCCTACAAAAATGCATTATATTACCATTTTTTTTATATATGTGAGTGTCTGGACTAACTTATATGCTCCTGGACTATTTTCACCGGACATAATGTCTAACTCCATTTGGATGTCAAGTAAACCCGTAGTCTTGGGTAAGTGACAACCATAGATTGAAGTCATCGCTCTCTCCTTAAAACTTTTCTAGACCACTAGCTACTATATAGCATGGACATTCATCTCAAAACCAATTGGTGATGGAGGAGAAGTCCACCCTTCATATATATATATATATAATTTTTTTTTTTTTTTGTTATGAGGTCTTCAGTCTCTCCGATGTCAATCCTAACATATCATATAACCAAATTGCGTAAGGTGGAAATCAAATTCACATCAAAAGCCAAAATCCGAAGTGTTAATCGAATACTCACAGAAGCAAATTCATGTCCAGGAAGAACCTCACTGATCTGCATCATCGCCGATCCCAAAGTACTCGGCGGCCTCTTCCGCAACAGCTCGCAAACCTCCCCGGCCTTTGCCATGGCAGTAGGCTGATCCTCCGCAGTAACAAAAGGCAAAATCGGCGCCTCGCCCCACCCAACGCAACCATTACTCAACTCAATCCTAATCGCAACATTCTCCACCACCTCAAGCCTCGAAGACGCAATCGTAAACGGCTCAACCAACGGAACATTCAACGCCCTATTTTCCGCTCGCTGCACATTCACAGTGAACGTTTCCATCAAATTCTTGAACCCGAAGCTCGCTCGTACCTCCGCGGGTGCCGTCGCCGCCGCCGACATCCTCACAGACAGCCGCGATGATTTCGCCTTCCAATCGCTGGTTCGAGAATCGAAGAATGGAGAGTGTAGGAACGCAGTATTGGATTCCGATTGCAGAAAAAACGCTGTGGAATTCATGGGAGGGCTGGGAACGGGATTTGAAGGGTGAATTTGTGGATTTGGATCGGCGCCGGTGAATGACGATTGGATCGCGACGGGTAAAGTAAAGAACTGAATTCCTCATTGTCGCTTACCGGCGTTTTGTTCGATACACAAAAACAGTGCCACCACAAATTTTTTTTTATTCCATTTTATTTTTTTTAATGAACAAACAAACCATTGTTTTATTCCATTTATTTTTCTCTCTGCCATTTTGTGCCCTGCTACAATGTCCGACGAATTATTTAAATATATATATATATATATATATATTTTACCCTTGATTAAAAAAGCTTACAAAAATAGACTAAATAGTAGGTAAAATATACCATCAATTGTAATTTAATGACCAACAGATTTATCTATTATTTAGTTTAATATTTTTGGTCGAGAATCTTAGTAGGTACACTAACAAAAAAAAGAAAAGAAAAATAGATGACATAACATATAAAATATACAATTAAAAGTGATCTACTCTTGATTTATATAAAATATTTCCAACTATAAAACAATAAATAGATAATTAAAATAACAAAAATAGTTAACATAATTAATCTTCTTACACAAACAAATGTATAATTATGTCTAACAGTAAATATTTGAAAGAATATGAGAAAAATAAAAGTCTAACCGTAATAATTAAATAAAATAAGTTTACGTATATATATATAAATTAAATAATCAATTCGAGTTGATTAGCTGGGCCAAGTTAAATTTGGTCAACCCTTACTCAACTCAACTCATGAATATTTTATGATTTTGAGGAACCTTTCTCTTATAGCTCGCAATCATCTCCTTCATTCTCACTCTTACACGCCCAATGACATCCCTCCATGCTTGGTTTCATCTCCGGCGAGTTCTTGGTTCAGGCTCTTCTCCTTCGAGAACGATTCGTCGCCCAAGGAAGACTCTGAAATTGCTCCCGAAGCGAAACTGGTGCCGGCTCAGATCAATAACATAGCTCTGGACGTCCAATATGTGAGCAATAAAGGTATTTAGTCTAATCCGAACATTTTATTTTCCGATTATGAGTGATTAGAATGAATAGTTATTTTGAATTATTAGAAATTGAGGTTGTACTTATATGTGTTTGGAGGTAGATTTTTGTAGACTAGTTGCAGAGATTAGCTCGTTTGGATGTGATTTTTTTTTTATAAGAAACAATTTCATTGATTCATTAAATTACAATATAGATATAAATAGATTACTAAATATGAAATAAGCGATCTCCGGTAATTAAGTAGTGTTTCATAACTATAAAAATTAAATAGAGGATTAAGTGTATACCAGGGTATAACATGATAAGTAATAGTGTCAAAAAGACCATAGAACGACGAATTGATGTTTTTATAGAGTAGTTGAAGTCAATAACTCGTTTGGATATGGATTTTATAAAGAAACGGCCGAAATAAGTAATTAAATCGCGAATAGAGATGAACTAGTTGAAGAATTTTGAATGAAACCAATTGATGATGTGAAGAACAAAGAGTTTGAATCTGATTTTGAAGAAATGCATGAAACAGATGAAGAGATTGAAGATCTTTGTAATCATAGGGATATAGTTATGAATAAAATGATCAAGGATGAATACTTTTAAATTATAATCATAAATAATAATTTTTTTTTTTTTTTATAAAATATATATAAGTTTCAATTATATAGTTAAAAAAGAAATGTTTCTTTGAAAATATGATTTCACCAAAAAAAATATTTATTTTATTTAAAAAGTAAAGTAATTAATTGAGATAAAAATATTTTTTAATAAAAAATTTGTAAATGGAGCGGGAAAACGGGGATGGAGAATATATTCCCAACCCCATACCAAATTTATTCGATATTTATTTACTTTTTTAAATGAAAAGATTGTTTTATTCTATATTTTTTGTTTTTAAAAATATACGATTTATTAATATTATTATATGTGGCTTTTGTAGGTCTATAATGTCTCTATTAGAGTGTATAAAAGAATTCACCACCTAAATAACCTGATTTAACTCAACCTAATACAAAAATATATAATTGAATTAGGTTGCTCTAACATAGATTAGAGTTGGATAATGAGTTAGTTTGAAAAGTTATTTCGAGTGGTTAAAAATTGTTTGTTTGGATGTTCATTTAAAATGATTAGTTATTTTGAACAGTTAAAAAAAGAATGATAAAAAAGATAAATGATTTAAAATGAGTTATTTTGAAAAAATAAAAATGGGTGATTGATATTTATGAGATATTATCTAATACTCATTTTAGGCCATCCATAAATAGGCTCAACAAACATCCCCTTAAGAATAATAATTTGGATCGAATGAATCGCTGGATAGGTTATTTGGTTTGATGTTAATCCATTTGTACTCCGCAATTACGAGTTTGATGCCAAAGAATCGGTATTAAAAAAAAAAAAATAACAATGTGCTTCTAAAAATAAAACAATAAACCATCATGGGGTAGCCCAATTGGTCATGGAGGGCCTTGGGGTGCATAAAGTGATGGGTTCAAATTCCATGGTGGCCACCTATTATGAATTAATTTCAAATTAATACCTACGGGTTTCCTCGGCATCCAAATGTTGTAGGATCAGGCGGTATGTAAGGTCAGACGGTATGCCCCGTGACATTAGTCGAGATGCGCTTGTGCACGCAAGCTGACCTGGACAGTCACGGACATAAAAAAAAAATAAAAAAATAAAACAATAACAATTTGGTTATTTTTAGAATAGTGTTAAATACACCTTGGCGCGCTACACGAACAGCAGAAGAGTTGCAGAAAGAAACCCTAGACGACGACGACGACTACAGCCATGAGATTCACCATTTTGAGAAACCTATCTCTCAGAGCTCGCAATCATCTCCTTCATTCTCACTCTTACACGCCCAATGTCATCCCTCCATGCTTGGTTTCATCTCCGGCGATGTCTCGGTTCAGGCTCTTCTCCTCCGAGAACGATTCGCCGCCCAAGGAAGACTCTGAAAGTGCTCCCAAAGCGAATCTGGAGCCGGATCAGATAAAAAACATAGCTCTGGACGTCCAAGATGTGAGCAATAAAGGTATTTATTCAAATCCGAACATTTTTTTTTTCCGATTGATTTCTGCGATTGAACTATGGAGTGTGGTTTTGTCTTTGTATTGCATTTTCGTATTGATGAATTCGTCGGAATTGAAAGCTTCTGGAGGTGTTTTGATGAGTAATTGCATGAGTGATTAGAACGAGTAGTTATTTTGAGTTATTAGAAATTGAGGTTGTAGTTCTATGTCTTTGGATGTAGATTTTTGTAGAGGAGTTGCAGAGATTAGCTCGTTTAGATGTGAGTTTTAAGAGAGGAGTTGAAGTCCATAGCTCGTCTGGATGTGGATTTTGTAGAGGAATTGCCAAAATAAGTGGTTAGAAATGAGAGTTATTTATTAGTGGTTAAAAATGAGTGATTAGTAATGATTTCATTTAATATTCAATCTCGAGTATGTACATCACTGCACATTACAGACAGTTATGACTTTATTTGTCGATATGATTCAATGCTTCACATTGAGATCGGGTTACATTTGAATGTTATTTTTTGTTTTCTTTCAGTAATTGATGTCTGAGCTTGTTATATAATATTTCTATGGTAATAAATTAGGATATTTTTCTATCCGGCCTTGTAATAAGTTTTGGGAGTTCAAGAGTATAATGTTTCTGTTTGATCCATAAAACTTTCTACCCACAGAATTGAAATTGCGGATAGAAAAGTACTTCAAAGGTGATGAGGAGGCACTAGAATCAGTTATTGAAGCTATTTTTCAGAGGAAATTGGCGGGAAAGCATGAGGATACAGATGATGAACTTGTTGAAGAATTTCGAATGAAACCAATTGATGATATCAAGGACAAAGAGTTCGAATCTGATTTTGAAGAAATGCATGATACAGATGAAGAGATTGAAGATCTTTATAATGCCAGAGATATAGTTATGAACAAAATGATCAAGGATAAATACTTCAACATGGATGAAAAAAAATGGGATGAGCTTGTTAAGGATGCTATTGAGCATGGAATCATGAAGGACACTAAGGAGTGTGAAGAGATTTTGGAGGATATGCTTAGTTGGGAAAAGCTCCTTCCAGGTTTGCCTGTTTTCTCTATATGATTGTTTCGGTTCCTTGCTACATTTCATCATCTTTCGTGTTACAATTGGCTTATTTCTTCTTTTTAGGATTAGTTTCTGATTTGTATCCCTTTCCGTAGTTCACACTTCTCTTCCATGCTATACTTTTGAAGTAAGAGGTTTTAAATGACTAGTTTATGGCATTGCTTACTTTATTGATTTGTTTCTGATGATTGTAATTGTATGAAGAATTCTAAGTTCTTATATTTCCATTGAGGCTAAAGATTTCAAACCAGCTCTGAAATGGTTTAATCCTATTAATTATTAGCTTTGTTGGTATCTGATTGAGCTTTATGCCTCACCATTCGCGCAGTTTCTCAATTTCACCATTATTTTTCTCTTTGGAAAAATATTTAAATTTGTGTATTGCTTTCTTTCCCCTCATAAGAAACTGCCAGCCATATCATCTCTTTATAGAAAAATCGTAAGCACCTTTGGAAGGAAAATAATTAGTGGCAAACCCTCTTCTCAGTGGAAAATTCTAAAACTCTTCCAACTGAAAAGTTGTTGGTTCCACTTCTACTTATATGAAAACCTGTAACATTCTCCTTGAAATCGTACCCTCATCTGAGGCAATAAGCACAGGGCACTATTATGGAGAAACAAACTGATTTAAGCCGAACTGATTTGTTTGGTTGGAAATTGATTTTCATCTTGCTGTTCTTCAGTCTGATTGCAGCTATTAAGAACCTGGCTTCCATTAATTTAGTGGGTATGATAAAAAATGGATGAAACCAAACTGCCGATGCTCACCCTTGTCTTCAAATTTTAGGAAATTTGTTATATTAGTTGAGCCATGTATGATGTATCTATCATTTTCTTATTATAATTCATCTACACGACCTTACTTGAACAGGATCTGTTTAATAGGTTGTACTACTGTGTTCTTTTTATAATTCATCTACAGTAGGCATGTAGTCAGTGAATTATAAATGTTTGTTTAGAGTCTCATGAGCTGCTTCATTTTCTTTTATAGTTGTATTGTACAAACGAGATGGGGAGTCTTCTTTCTCGTCCCAGACTAAGTCTACTATTTCTATTTTTAGTTCTAGTCTTATGAGTTTCTAAGTACGTGACTGGTAAATTTTCATTTCTTGTTTTCTAAACCAATTATTAACTATTGATTGTAACATGTGGAATTTCAAACCTTATGAAGAAGAGGAATAAATCAGTCAAGTCCAACATTTGCAATTACTTTATCATTGTTATCTTGTGTATGTATGCATGGTAATCATTACCATCTTGTGTAAATTATCTTTCAATAACACTTTTTTCCCATTTGTTGGCAATTATCTGTTGGTTATAGAGGACATGAAGAAACAAGTAGAAGCAAAGTTCAATGAGCTGGGGGATTTGTGTGAAAAAGGGGAGCTTGAACCTGAAGAAGCTTACAATCAGTTTAAAGAATTTGAAGATCAGATGGTTTTGGAATATGGAAAGATGATGGAGGCAGAAGGCCCCCCAAAGTTCGATGAATCTGTTGTGCCGGATAACAAGAAAGACTCGGATGACCCGCCAGGTGAAGGGCCAATTCTTAGGTGGCAAACACGGGTTGTGTTTGCACCAGGTGGGGATGCATGGCATCCCAAAAACCGAAAAGTGAAATTATCTGTCACTGTGAAGGAGCTTGGTTTATCGAAGTACCAATTCCGTCGACTAAGGGAGTTGGTTGGCAAGCGCTACCATCCTGGGAAAGATGAGCTCACAATTACTAGTGAGAGGTAAGGTCAACAGTTGCATGTTATGTTTATTTCTGTTGATACTTCTAAGACTAGGTTGGTGTTTGAGACATCTTAGCAGGCAATAACATGTCTCTGACAAATCTAATAGAAATGCCAATTTTAAACTATTCTAATTAATTAATAGGATAGATCACCACACCTTGTGCTCTGTTTCTTCATTTCTCTGCCTATAAGAAATCATTATGATTCTTCTCTTCATTTTCTGCATGTGAGTGTAAAACCAATTTGACTCCTCTCTCTCTCTCTCTCTCTCAAGGAATATTGACCATGAACCTCACTCAGATCTGCTGAACTTGCGCAGTCTTTGTTGTTTTTTGTAGAGTTTACTTTTTATTTTTTTAAATTTATGTTAAATTCTAACCACTATGGTTGACCTTGGAGATCGAAGAGGTGATGGGTTCAATCCTTGTTAGTCACCTACACATAAAATAATTATTTGCGGTCCCCAAGGGGTGGCATAGTGGTTGAAGACTTGGGCTTTGAAGGTATTGCTCCCTTCAAGGTTCCAGGTTCGAAACTCACCCGTGACATACTCCTTCGATGTCTCTGGTGCCTGGCCTAGGGACAGGCGTGGTTACATTGTTTCAAAAAAATAAATAATTATTTGCGGATTTACTTGACATCTAAATATTGTAAGATTGTAAAAATAGTTGAGATGCGCGTAAGCAAGTCCAAAAACACTTACCAATATAATTATAATTATATTAGATTCTAACTTCAATTATATATCTCAGGTTTGAACACAGAGAGGAAAATAGAAAGGACTGCCTCAGGACTCTTTTTTCTCTGATTGAGGAAGCAGGGAAAGCCAACAAACTTGTAGAGGATGCTCGAACTGCGTACGTGAAAGAGAAGTTGCGGGCGAATCCTCAGTTTATGGACAGGCTGCGTGCTAAGAAAACGAGCCCTTTGCCTGCTTGATTGTTTGATTTGGATAATTGGTAATCTTTAAAACCTTTTCTTACCAAATAAGTTGTCACTTTTGGTGGGGCAATGGTATAGAGAAAAAAAGGAACACTTTAGATCAAGACAGTGGAATTTGTAGAAAGGCATTAGGTGATGTTACCAATTTGTTTCCCTCTGAATCAACTTATTTCCCTCCTTTAGCAGTTGAAAATTTAAATTTTGTAATTTACTTTCAAAATGTGTGGGAGCCAGCTTAAATACAGGTTTTATCCAGCTATTGATATGTAGGATTTTTTTCTCCTTTTTTTACTTGTAATTATCATGTATACAAAATGGTCGGTCCGAAATTATCTTGCAGCTCAACAATTAACTAGGACGGAGAGATTCAAACCAATAACTTATTGATCCTAGACACAAGTTGGTCGATTGAATGAGATACATACATTTTTTATATGATAGAGAACAAATAAATGATTATTTGAGAGAGGTTTGGTGAAAAGGATTGGTGGAGACTGGTAGTCATCGTTTCACCCAAGATTGCCCCTTAACTTATGGGGCATGTCTAGCGCCTAAGAATGCCCCTAAAATGTGAAAACTTGTGTCTACAGTTGGGAATTATAATTTTTATTATTAATTATTAATAATAGAATTCATGGATTACGGTAAAGGGACCTCAAAAAAGATAATAGTAGATATCTATAAAAAGAAAAATCACATAGTTATGGAAACTACTCAAAACAACTCATTTTTACTATTAAAAATAATTTTTCACTTTTTAACAAATTTTGTTTACGATTTTCAATTTCTAACTATTCAAAATAACTTTTCATTCAAAACCTTTATAGTTCTAAAATCTCACCTTAAAACTAGTTTTAGGACCAAACATTTGTTTAAAGAAGTATTTTTTGTATTGGTTTTTAATGAAAAGTTGAATATTTTTAACAAGTGAGGAAAATAAAATCAGGACACCAACAGAAAAGATATGCCACGTAAGCATTTGACTAGTACAATATCTCTTTTTATTTGTCACCAATAGCGATGTTAGGACCACTTGGAACTATCTTTAAGACTATAGGAACTAGCAATTAATAATGTATCTTAATTATGTACTTTTCAATTGAGTTCTTTTATGAAGATTATGAAAATTCTAAATGAATGAGAGGTTCCCAAGAGAGGAATACCATATTTCTTTCCAGCTTCAAGATAATTTCAATATCACCAATCTCCAAAACTCTTTCTATTGTTTCAAAATTTTATGTCAAGTTTTATGCATTTATATTTTATTATCTTTTGTGGGTTTGTTTATTAATTCAGTTTTTTCTATTAAGATTTATCTTTGATTTAGAATTCATATTCGAAGTACTTGCACCATTTTACTTATGTATCCATGAATGTTCGGGTTAGCAAACCACCTGAAAATTAATTTCTTTAAGCATTATAAGTTTTGTCTACAATCTGATATACAAGCAGAGTAACAGTGAAAAACATAAACTTTTTCAACATTATAACTTTCATTTCTCAGTTCAAAGAACAGGATACAGCAATGAGAATACAAGTGCTTGGATTATTCATATTCTATCAAATGCATGAAAAACTAATAAGTTAAAACTTAACAATGATTTGGGGAAATGGGAACAAAACACAACATATTTTTTCTTCTCTTACCTGATTAGCATGTACTGCCTATGAGTTCCTGATCTGCTGCTGTGACCCATCTGCTGGAAGCTGTCTAGAAGCATCTGATAGAGCCGCTGCGGCCGCTGCCTGAGTCATAGTTTGGTACTGAGAGGCCATCGGGTTAGTCGGGATGTTCTGCATTGGAGTATTAGTGTAATCAAAACCATAGTTAGCGGCGCCCGAGGGGGAGGGAGCGACAGCTATAGACTGGGATTGATAGTTCATTTGTGGATGACCCATGTATGGTTGCTGGAACTGATTGTGAGAAACCTGCATTAAAGGAGGGGGATTTGTGGTTACTGCAGTTCTATACATGCTTGATGCCATTTCTGGCATCGCTGCGGGGACTGTCTTTTGAGGATAGAGTGGCGGCGGCTGATTACTATCATTGTAAGCAACCGGAGGAGCAACCATGGTAGGACTAGCCGTTGCTTGCC
This sequence comes from Sicyos baderoa, assembly GCA_037832685.1. NCBI lineage: Eukaryota > Viridiplantae > Streptophyta > Magnoliopsida > Cucurbitales > Cucurbitaceae > Sicyos > Sicyos baderoa. Next base: position 9,875,095 of record JBBMEF010000008.1, on the reverse strand, counting down.
GGTTGGGTGCAGCCATTGGAGTCTCAGCAGGACTAGATTGCACAGGCATATTGTAGGTTGGTGGTTGAGTCTGTGTAATGGGCATGAAATAGATTGGATATTGCTGATCAATAGGATGATGAAGTTGCTGTTGTGATGGTGTTTGTGTGTAAATAGGATGGTAATACGACGGAACCGGGACATGTCCATGTCCCCCAGCTGCAGGGTGGTGGTGATGGATGTAATGGGCGGTCGCATGGACGAATTGTTGTTGTTGTTGCTGTTGCTTCTGATCTAATTGTGAAGTTAATACATAGGCAGGGTCATGGAGCTGTTGAACTTGTACTTGTTGGTTTGTCATGTAACCATCGCTTTCTGCCATGGGAATGGATTGGACTGTGTTGTCTCTTATAATTTGGTCTTGGAAGTAAATGGGTTTGGACTGAGAATTTGCAGATGTTATGCTACAATCGCTGTTACATCAAAAACAGTTTCGAATGAAAAACAATTTCAAAAACGATAAGAAAGAAACCAACAAACGAACATATTTTCCATTCGTAACTTGAAGATGGTTCTCATATTCAGTATTCAGCTTTCAATTTTCAAAAAGAGAATGCCACAAGAACCAAATATGTTGGCAGGCACAAACAACTCCAATGATAGACTTGAAGACCAACATAATCATAAGTGCTTCAAATTAATAACTTTCTTATTTCTTTTGCATCGGTGATTGTCAACTTATGCACACTTCAACTATTTCCACGTGACAGAAATTAATTCTTAGGTACATCAGTGTAGAATGAACACATAACCTCTTGAATTTTCAAAATCCTCTTTGACCAATTCAATCCACAATGGGTTAAACTAATAACTTTCTTATTGTTATATAACTTTTATTTCTACCAAGAACTTAGCTCATAAACATAAACAACACATGCATTAGGACCCTAAAAGGTCAAACAAAGTATTTGAATTAGCCAACGAAACAGAGAAGGTGAAATTTAGATTCAAAACCCAGAATCATGATGAATGATTACTTTGCAAAGGATGAACATAATAATACCTGGCAACAGAATCCGGCGACGGTAGACTATAACCACCGGTAACAGCAGGACCAGCAACACCCCTGTTTTGCAAGGTCTGCAATGGCAATGGAGGTTTCCGAAACGCCACCGGACCGCCCTGCTCCGCTCTCTCGTCCTCGTTAAACACCCGATTAGCATTATCATGATTCGAAACAGTTGCAGAAGCAGCAACCAACGCAGTAGGAATTGGAGGAACACCAAAATTCATCTGCCCAAATTGCTCCTCAAATCCCACCTTAGGATCTTGAACCCTTCCCTCCCCCTCGTCCACACGAACACGAATCGGCGGCAAGTTCGACATCGACGGCACCGAAGAAGACGAACCAAACGAAGAATCGTTCTCCACAGCAGGAGAATCAGGAATCGATTGCACATCTTGAGCCGAATTACTATTCTTCACAGCCTGTTTGTCAACATGACCTTGATTTTCGAAATCATTACACGAATCACTCTCGCGAACGGCGTCGAGATTCACCATACACTCCATCGTAGCGGAGTCGGAAAGCCCTCTCGGAATCATCATCCCGGCTGAGTTATTTAGGGCATCGACGAACCACGTCTCCTGCTTGGCATCGTCGAGCAAGGAGCCCATGGAAGCCACAGTTTCAGGCTTAGAGAAGAACAGAAACAAACGAATTCGAAGAGGCTTCAACGGCGACGCCGTAGCGATTCGGTCGTATTCTTCGATCATATTCTCCAGATCTTCATCCGTCGAAATGGAGATTAAGGAATCGAGATCTTCGTGAGGGAGCTGGTACTTGAGAGTGAAATGGCGGCCGTGAATTAGGGTTCGAGAGAGGCGGCTGCAGAGATCGGAAAGAGAGGAGTGGCGGTCGACGACGACGATGCGAGTCTCGCCGCCGACGTAGCAGAGGGACTTATCGTGCGGGCGAGGGATAATGTGGCCGCCATAGCTGCACATGAGGCGGAGCTTGGCGCCGGGAACTGGCGGGAGAGGATCGTCCCAGGGTTCGGCGGTGGTGGAGCGCGGAGAGGATTCTATGGAATCCTGATAGTTGTTGTGGTGAATGGCGGTCGCTGCGAAGTTTCCGGCGGCGGCGGCGGTTGTCGCAGTGGCGGGAAGTGGTGGTGGAGGATCCATTAGAATCAGTACTAATGGATTCGGAGTTGAAATTTTTGGGATTTAGTGGTAAGATTGGAATGGAAGACCCAACTGGAGACTTTAATTGAAATATGGGCTCATTTAATCATTTTTAGTTAAATATTAAAATACATTTTTTTTTTTTTTTTTTTTAGAATAACATATTAAAATAGTGGGTTGTGAAACTCAAATTTGGAGATTTTATTATTATTATTATTATTATTATTATTATTATTATTAATTTTACCATATTTGTGTGAGAAATTTTAACTTATAATGATTTTATGATGCCATCCAAACTTAATTTAAATTCGATGGGTTAGAGATATAATGATTTCATTATTTTGTTGTAAATCAATTCAACCCAGTGTCACATATTCGATTCTGAGAATCAGTATTTTTTCTATATATACTAAAAAAAGAAACTAAAAATTTATTAATGTGTTATTTAAGTTTACATAATAATGATTTATTTTAGAAACAAAATTCATGTCAGCATCATAATAACACATCATCAATTTATTCAATTTTAAAATTAACTTCACATAATAATCCTAGGCAATATTCCATTATCTCATTAACAGTTCGGTTATTTCAAAATCAAAATTGAATATTATTGATATGTCAGGATAAAAGTGTTATTTCAAAACATAGGTCTCAAAATAAAATTTCAATCAAAAGTAGCCACTAAAAAGATAATTTTTTCTAAACAAATTTTAGTTTAGTAAATTCGAGAGCTCGGATAAGTTGAAATAGAAGTGATATATATTGTAAAGTAAATACCAAACTTGAATAATCCTAACAAATGAATCAAAATTGTATTTTTATTTTTATATAAAGATCGTGTTATTAAAAATTAAAAAGTTCTTATTTTGTTGAAAATTTTAAATACTTGTTATGTTATAGTTTTAAAATATGATACATAACACATTTCTTACATTTCAAGTTTACGTGGATAAATTTGAGTAAACTTAAGGCAATAGCATGCCTTTTTCTATACAAAATAATTGCTTAATGGTGAAAATTAGAAAAGTACACTTTTTATTATATTTTCCTTTCCAATTGATCTCACTTAGATTATATATATGTTGACATATCGATACTTGAAATCCACGAATTAGAAGAAAAAAATATATATATGTATTTGTATATTTAATCTCCAACTTGACATTGAAATCTTCCAAAATGAAACTAAGCAATTGGCTTGAATATATGAACATTGAAGTTTGCCAAGATAAAATTACAAAGTTATTTTTTTATTTTTTTTATTTTTTTTTATGTATGTGACTGTCTGGGTCAGCTTGCATGCACAAGCACACCTTGACTAATGTTACGGGGCATATCGCCCGATCCTACAACATTTAGATGCCAAGGAAACAATCACTCATCTCTAAACTGTGATACTAGGATATATTTTGCTTTTAACTATTATATCACGTCTTTTAGGAGATAATGAAAATAAGCCGGAAGATTTAAATGTGTAAATTTTTAATTGTCGTATCATATATCATGTTGATTAAGGCATGAACTAAAATCAAACAAAATGAAAGTAAAAATTGAAGGGTTTTTTGAGAAGTTTAAGGCATAGTCAAGTGTGATACATTGCACTTTAAATTCCTTTGATTGTTTCAAGTTGATGGGAAGTGGATTAAAAGGAAAAGTGCTCATTACACATCTTTGCCTTTCCTTTTTCGTCATTTTAACGTTGCTTTCCTTTCTTTTCTTTCCACTTTTCCAACTTGCTATAAAAAAAAAAAAAAAAAAAAAAGGAGTTTTTGATATATAACAAAAATAGGTTAAAAAATTGCATCCATAGCACAAAATTGAAAATAATTACATATATACTAAAATTCTGAATGATTGAACCCAATCAAACTCAATCAATAACTAGTGATTGAACTCAATCAGTTGAGCTCAATCACTTAACAAACTGATTGAGTTCAATCACTAGTTATTGATCGAGTTCGATTGAGTTCAATCACTCAAATTTTGGTATAAATGATTTTTTTGATAAAAATGTGCTATAAATCTAATAGAATGCCCTAAAATTGGTATATATAACAAATTTTCTTTCAAAAATAGAAGAAAAGAAATTTGATTAAAATATATTTTTATTTCTAATATCATAGGCATAAGTACATTTACATTGATTCGACTATTACACCTTATTGATGATATTTATTACAATTTAAATCTAGATTTATGATAATTAATATGTGTACTTATTATTATAGTAAAATAGGAATACTGTAGGTAAATACATATGAGATGAAAGTATGTTCATTAAAATTTATCACTTATTTTATTTGTTATAATATAAGGCCTGGTTCAATTGATGTTTAACCAACAAGAACAACTAGTCATAAGTTTAAATTATGTATTTCTATCAACAAAAACATAGTTTTATCAGTATTTTGTATAATTTAATAATGATTACAGGTTCTAACCCCACAATCTTCAATATTATTGTATAAAAAAAATCATGTATTTCTTTTGTTGTTGAATTAAAAATAAATTTGATTTCTATTAGTAAGATGGAAAACATATCTATTATGATATTGTCCATTTTAAATATAACTTTATTTTTAAATTTTCATATCAATGGAAGTAGATGTCATTTCATTTAAATTCATAATTTTTCTCATCAGTGGGACAATTTGATTGAACTACCGATAATATCAATGAAAATTTGATAATACATAGATGATGATTTAAAAAAATATATATATTTAATTAAATAAATATTTTGTACTTTTAACTGAATTAAAATAATTGCAGTAATATTGTATTGGCACGATTTTTTTTTTTTTTTTTACTTGAAAAAATTTAGTATCTAGTCTAGTTGCTTAGTTAATTTTAATAATAAAATGATGTAATTCTAGTACCTATGAATTTCTTTGGCATCCAAATATTATAGGGTCAAGCGGTATGTTCCATGACATTAGTCGAGGTGCACTTATGTACGTAAGTTGGCCCGAACAATCACGAATATAAAAAAAAAAAAAAAGGTAATAAAATGAGGTCGGTACCCATTTAAAATTTAAGATTATTCTCATTTGTCAATGCCAGCATGTGTTCATATGATAAGTGGCATTTTTGGTAATTTTGGGTTGCAGTCACATGATGGGTTATAGAAAATCACAATTAATACAAACTCCCATTTTGAATCTAACATGCTTAATCGAATTTTCTAGAACCATTTTTTCCAAACTATATCGCAGTCACATGATATCATTTTTGGTATTATTTTCATTTGTTTTTAATAAAAAAAACCATTAATTAGTAGATTGACTTGCTTCTTGGATTTAATCCATCTGTTGACAGTTAGGAGCCACATTTAATGAAAAGGGTTTTAAAAATCAATTTCATCAAACTATTTTGTTTAAGATTTAAAATATATATATATATATATATTTATTTAATAATGAAAATTTGTTATGTATACCAACTTTAGGGTCATCTATTAAAATTATAGTATATTTATATCAAAAATTCGTTTATATCAAAATTCTGAGTTATTGAACTCAATCGAACTCAATCAATAACTAGTGATTGAACTCAATTAATAATTAGTGATTGAGTTCAGTTATTGATTGAGTGAGTTCAATCACTCAGAATTTTGTTATAGGTGCAATTATTTTCAATTTTATGCTATAAATATAATTTTTTAGCCTATTTTTATTATACATGAAAAATTACCTTTAATAATTTTAGATTAAACAACCCTTTTGGTTCCGAGGGTTCGATACTTTATTATGTAGTGATTTCATCCATGAATTTTAGTGTATAAATTTTGTATGTATTTTCATTTTGATGAGATTTCTTATCACTTAAATTATTAAGAATTCGAAAGTACATAAAATAAATGATTGAATACCGAAATTTAAAATTAAGTTATTATTATTATGTATAATAACTTAATTTTAAACTTTGAATTCGTAACAATTTAAGTGTTAAGAAATCTCATCGAAACGAGATGTTACTTTTAAATATATTATTTGTAATTCTTAAGAAAAATATTCATAAACTTTGTCATTTGTTTTCTCAAAAAATACTCTTTATCTTTTGTAAGTTTTTATTATGCATTTTATAAACATTTTGAAATTATCCTTTCAAATAGAAATCCATTGGAAATGGTTCCAAAATTTTACATATATAACAAATAATCTAGAGCAATGTAGAACTAATTAATTAACATGTTTACCTAGTTTATTTCTTGTTGCACCCTTTTTTTTATTTTGCCGTGCTAGATAGTATTAATTTATACAATAATCAAGAGGTCACGAGTTTGAATTCTCCTCCCTTCTAATTATTGTAATCCCAAAAAAGAAAAGATGTTTACATTTTTTTTTTATATATATTTCTTAATATTCTTGAGTCTTCGAGTTAAATGAAACCACTGCACCACCACTGACTCTTTCGATTATCACTTATAATCTTTTTTATATAAAATAAAAGTTTTAACTCTTCTCATTTATATCTATTTATCACTTATAGTCATCTGCTTACTAGAGATTTGTTTTATTTTGGATGTTACAATTAAGATTGTTATCAATACATATACCACCAAAACAAAAAAGAACATATGTATCAACCAATAAACATGTATATACACAAACAAAAACATGCATGGAGGAGATAACAAAAGGTAAATTTAGGATTGCAATTAACACATATGAGAAAAGCAAACAAAATAATAACCATCATCAAAACAATTAAAATGTCATAAATTTGAATTCTAGAAAGAAAAAAAATCTCATCTTTTATCTGGTAATTAAAGAAGAGAGAATATAATCCTTGAAGTTTTTTTCTTTTCTTTAAAAAAAAAAAAAACAAAAAGTGAAGATTTACCATTGTTGAGGAAGCACAACCTTGTGGGCAAAGCAAAGCATCATTGATTCATAAGTAGCTATGAACCTCTTGAAGGGCAGCCCTAATATTTTTGGTTTGCCTTCCATTTTCTTCCATAGCTCCACAAGCTGATTGCTTCTTCTTCCTCCTCCCAATGTTATTATTGATTTCTTGTTCTTTTGTTCACCAACTTTTTCACCATTTTCACTTCTTAGCCTCTCATATGATCTTCTTCTCCCCATTCCCCAATATGACCCTTTTCCACTTTTGGATCTTCAAATTTTCACTTTGGCCCTCCCTCTTTTCCTTTTGGTTTTTTCTTGCAAGATAAAGAAATCATATTAATTTGTATTTAATGGCTAGCTAGAAAGGGGAAAGTGAAAAGCAATAGTGGGGTGGAAATTTTGATATCATAATTAATGAGTGGTTATATCCATGCCAACTACCCAAATTTAGTATCATTCATCAACTTGCATTAATAATAAGGAATTATATATATTGTGTAACTATCCTAACTAATTTATTGAACATTATGTACATCAATGTCTTACTTTAAGTGCACTCCAATTTATTATCTTTTATTTTTAAATTAAGGTTAAGAAGTATAGGTTTTTATTAGTGTGTCAAAGAAGTGAAGAACATAAATCTTGGTGTATATAACATGTTTGATAGAAAACTAGAACATTGAATAATTTAGATTGCTATTTGCTTTGATAGTTGACTTTACTACATATTCAAAAGTATACATTTCGAATATGTGAGATCCAACAATGTATTTTATGATTAAAAACTCTCAATTTGGAATTTCAAACAACTCAAGTCTCAACCAACAACGATGCTCGTGAGAAACATATAATTGGTAAATTTATGTAATTTGTAAAACTAAATGTGTAACCTAAAAGATTTTTACATAATTTGAAAGATTTAACAAAAATTCATCACTAGCTTGCATTAACAGATTAATCTTGTTGAGGCACTAAAATTAAATGAAATTAAATTTAGTGTTAATTTGTCCTTGGTAGTTGGGGACTTTAAATATTTGAGGGTAGATAGTAGGTGAAAAGTTCACCAACCTAAGGGTATGATATTTAAGAAGAAAGGCTTTTAGGAAGGAAATGCATATAGCAGCAGCAGCTTGACAAAATGGCTTTAGGGCTTAGGGTTGAGATTTTAGGGTGGGGCTCTTACTTAATCTCTTCTCTTGCAAGGAATCCAACCAGCACAAAATAATCCTTAATTAACTTAATATAAATATACATTTTCAATAACTATTTTGTGTGTTTTAATTTTGATTTTTAACCCACAAAATATATTCAAAAGGGTAATTAAGATTAGAATTTGAACCCCTAACTTTTTAGTTATTGAATTATACATATCGGCTATCGCTCGTTTCTTTTGGCCTCCCCTATCAAATACACCTATCTTGCTTTGTAATCTATTTAAAAAGATACAAAATTTTATAACTCTTACCTACAAATTAGAAAACAAAATAAAAAGATTGAAATGTATACTTTTGAATATGCAAAGTTTAAGAGTTTGAAGTACCTTATATTATAGTAATTATAAGATAGCTATTATATGGTAGCTAGTGATCATGATGAGCAAGTTTGGATGGTTGTGGCAATTTGTGTGCAACCATAACATGGAAGAATCCCATAACTCCTGTGTCGTTTTGTGTGGTTTCATATTATTAATATCGACATATGAATAACTAACTTACATTTTTTTCTTTCTTACAACTAACTTCCATAATTAATTTATCAAAGATTAGGAATGTTAAGACAACTTTTTAGTTTTATCCAATCATAAAAATTAAATTATAATTATTAAATTATAAAAATTAAATTCTAACTTTGACCAAATTATAGAGAGTAAGTTCTCACTTTTAAAATTTTTTTTTTTAAAAAAAATCAATTCTAACTTTCTTCACGACAAATTTTTTAATTAATCTATTGTGATATTTATAAGTATTAATTTTTAATTTGGGATTTTGAAGGCAAACCAAGTTTTGGTTGTAAACATTTTGGGTGGGTGAAAATTAAAATAATTTTAAAAAACAAGAATTAGAGAGAGAATAATTATATATACCTGGCCATAAAGCATGGCACCAATTCCACCAATATGAAGATGAGCCATTGCATAAATTAGATATCCATTGTCTGGAAATATTTGCCTCATCTCTTTTGTAGCGTTACACCCATCATCATCAGGCGTGGAACACGACGTTACATCGTACTCGATCTATATATACACCAAGAAAACGAGAATACATTACTTTAGTATTTATAAGATAGATGAATTAACAACATATATATATATACTTCTCTCTTTACTAATTAGTTTTAAGATGAAACCTCGTAATTATTTACCAGACAGTTGTGTTCTTGAAGATCTCCAACCGCGTTTGCTAACGGCTTCCAAGTATCCGTTACATCAAACACATAAACCTTCAAAGGAATAACCAACTCATCCCAATCCACCCACTTTATTGTATATCTCACAAACAAACTCCTTTTTTCCCAATCTTCCTCATAATAATCACTTGCTAATTTACACTTTGTTTTGTCATAGCAGCATCTGAAACCTCCCTTATACTCATCGCCCAACGGCGAAACATTATATAAATCACATCGACATTCGATGCATCCGAGTCTGTCCTCCACGTGTCGAGTATCGATAACATGTATGTTAAGGCACCACTTTTCTTCATATCCTAAAGGAACTTCGTTCGCATTTCCAACTTCTACTCCATATGGGTACGGAAGAAACGACGACGTTTTTCTCGAATCCGCGCCCGTGGCAAAGAACTGTGGGAGAGCATGTTTTTGGCACACTCCATTGTTGCTTGCTATGATGAAGTTTGGTTCTTGGAGTTCGGTGAATGAAATATTTGTGCTTGGGTTTGTTGCGCTCTTTTGTTTATAGTACCTACATTAAACTAGTATTCAGTGTAATAAAATGAATTTAAGATCTTATCTAAGATTCGTTAGCTGAAAATGACACCCATCTCACTAGTAGAAACTGTCATAACCATGACCGGCGTTGACGGTCATGGTTTAAGATTTATGACCGGCCATGAGCCGTCA
>JBBMEF010000008.1:9842822-9864892 GCA_037832685.1 Sicyos baderoa | reverse complement strand
AAAAAAATTAAAATAAAACGGTGAATTTTTCACCGCGGGGAACCCGATCCCCGCCAATTCCCCGCGGTGAATCCCCGCGGAAAAAAACGGTGAATTTCGCGGGGATGGGGAATGATTTTGGTGGCGGAGATGGGGACGAGGAGGGCATTCCCCGGCCCCACCCCGCCCCGTGGACATCTCTATGTTGAACTGATTTACAACTAAACAATAAAATCATTGCGCCACCGACCCTTTCGATAATGCTAAGTTGTTTTTCTCTATGGAATTGGCTTACTCTTTTTATTATTTTTAATTAATTTAACTTAATTGAAGTTATGAATTGAGTTTTTTTTAATTATTTTAATTTGATTGAATTAATTTTTACTATTAAATAGGTCAAAGGTGTAATGATGATTTCATTGTTTGATTATAAACACAAATGTCACAGATTCAAACTTTGGAATCAGTATTTGTAATCTCCTCCCTCAACTTGTACTAAAAAAATCAATTTTTAATGATTTTACTTTTTCTAAAATTTTGAATTTCTTTATTATTATTATTATTTATTCATGAGAAGTCCTCTTTTTTTTATACTTTTTTTTATCCTGACAAAAAAAATACTTTTTTTATTCAATATGAAAAGCTGTTAATCATAAATCTGATCTGGATTTGGGTTTTTTTTTCAAATACAAGATTTTTTTTTTATTTTATTTATTTGGGTGCCAAATACAAATAATTTAAACGAAGTAGAACTAAAAAAACGAATATTTTAAATTAAAATAATGATAATAATTCATTTATTAGAGGGAAAAAAAAAACTCAAGGACGCTCGATTTGACAAACAATCAAAAGATCCTTACCAAAATAATATCATTAAAAAAAATAAAAAATAAAAAATAAAAAATAAAAAATAAGTATCTTCCCCATATATTCCCACAATTTGCTAAAGAACATGTGTAGTTATTTCATTGAATTAATATTTAATTTTCTTCCAAATCTTACTTTTTGAGAGAACCAAAGAATTTATCCTTCAAGAACATTTCTGTTGGGTTTGTGACTTAGTCAAACATTATGAGAAAGATCCCATATAATCTCTAATAACTAAAAAATTTGGGTTCGATTCTCTCCCAATTAAAATAATAATAATAATAATTTAGATTTTTCTATACATATTTTTTTAAATAATTGAGATTATGATTGGCTGAAAATATGAGCTAATATTCTAACTTTGAAAGTTATATAAGAAATTAAATTCTATTTTTTTTTTTTTTTGAAAGGAAGAAATTAAATTATAGTAAGAACCAAACTCACAATTTAACTATTTCTAAATCTAAAATTAAAAATAATTATAAAAAAAAAAAAAAAAAAAAAAACTTGTGTATACAAGTAAAGAATGTTATGAATTTATATTATGTTCCCAACTCATACTTTTAACCAAATTAATCAAAAGGCTAGTCTCCACTATCTTTATTATTTTTTATGATATTACACATCTTAATTCTATACAAGTCCATGAATTTTATTCTTTATACTCTATATCCAAAATGTGGCACAAAAAACAAAAAAAAAAAAAAAAAAAAAGAACTCTTGTCCCCTCCCTTTGGACGGTATGAACATGATAAAAGAATAGAAGTGTGGTTCATTTTGATTTATGTTCGTCATTCCACTAAAGTATTCATATATTACTAGATTTTTGTGGAGATTCTTGCGAATTATTAGATCATTTTGATTAGACTCAATGTGAAAGAAAAATGTGGAGATTCTTGCGAATTATAACCATCATGGGTAGTCCAATTGGTCGTAGAGGGTCTTGAGGTGCTATGTGTTCAAATCTCAGAGTGGTCACCTATCTAGGAATTGATTTCAAATTAATACCTACGGATTTCCTTGGCATCCAAATGTTGTAGGGTCAGGCGGTATGCCCCGTGACATTAGTCGAGGTGAACTTCTGCACGCAAGTTGGCCCGAACAATCACGGACATCAATAAAAAAAATGTTGAATGAAAACCCCTCTCGACAACTTATATCTGAAAAGAAATATCGAATAGATATAAAGAATAAAACTCTAGACGATTGGGCATAGTATCTATTTGTGGAAAAGCTACACTAAAAATTTGAAGAGTGATGCATGCCAATTTTGAATGTATAGAAAGAATAATAACAAAATCAAAGTCCATATATCTACAATGGGAAACCCTTATCAACTAGTCAAATCCATTTCCAAGAAGGGAATCTCAATTTTCTTCCCATTCATCAACAATTAGGATAACACCCATTTGTAATATATATATATATGAAATTTAAGGCATGGCTGTTTTATTTTATGTGGTTAGCCATAGGCCACAAATTCTTTTTATCAGATAACACAGCCTACTTTAAACGCTATCCAACGCAACAAATTCTGTCGCAAAAGCAGTAAAAAAATATGTATATAAAAAATAATAATTGAAATTTTAGGTTGTACAAATACCGATTCTTCTAGGTTCAAATCCGCGGCGATAGTATTGATCTGGTTTCCAACCAAACAATGAAATCATTGCGCCATTGACCATTTCGATAAATTTCATATACACTTATATACTTAGTTTAGACTATATTTTATTTTATTTAGAGGTTTTTGCATGAATAAATCAAATTGATAAAATATTTACAAAATTTGAAAAAATTGCTTTGAAAAAATTTAGCAACTATAATCAAATATACGGTATAAAGTAATACTTTTTATACTGAATAACTAATACATAATACAGTATGATGAATATTATTTATATTGTATATTTGAGTATAGATGCTAAATATTTTCAAATTTGCCTAGATAATTATTTTGTAAAATTGGACTATCCAATACAATTTATTCTATTTTATTAGATTTAAAATAGGATGTGACACAAATTGATCAAATAGGTGGTCTATTGGGGTCTAAACTTTTCTCATAAAACTAGGTCATTTATCCCACACTCCCATTGCCATGTTCAATATACAACATTTTGTTTGATGAATCAGGCCAAAGAGAAATTAAAAGAGAGCTTAAAAATGATAAAAGATTAGATGTTCAACTATAAAAATAGAAGTTGATCATTGTTGTTATAAAAGTTTATATGATTTAATTTGAGTTTATATAAATATTTTTATTACACTATATTATAGATAAACATCTTAATTATATAATTAAAATATATAAATACAAAATAGTTATATCCTGAGTTAAAAGTAAATAGTTTTGTGGAAATATTGAGAGATTCCTTTTCTAGAAAACTTTGATATATAAATTTAAAAAAAAAAATGAAAATAAAGTAGATGGTGAATGTGAAAGTGGGGTGTCGACACGTGTTATGTTGGAGGTTTCTTCTTCTTCTTCCTTCTTTGGTAATTATGTGAAAGTGACACAATTGTGCCTGTGATTTTTAGAATATATACTAAAATATATATATCATATAAAATAATTTAAAAAATAAAATCTAGGATAAGAAATGTGTGATGGGAGATTTTTTTTTTTTTTTTTTTTTTTTCTCCATGTTTTCAGCTCAGCAACTTGCACCATATTGAGTAATATCAGTTATAAGTCTTCCATAATAGGTTATTAAATATATATTGTTGTCGCTTGAGCTATATTTTTGTTGACTATAATGTTGTATTTGTTGATTTATTATTGTTATTATTTTTAGATTACAACAATTTTGTGTACAAGATTCGAACTTCATTTTTTTTTTATACAAGAATATTGGAAGAAAGAGATTCAAACCGGTAATCTCATAATTACTAGGTCGTACAATATACTACTTTTGGCGAGATTCGAACTTCATTAGGGTATACTGAAATCATCGAGTTATTGTTCCGATCGACTATTTGTTAAGTTTTTGTAAATGGGTGTGTTAATAAATCAGTCGAATATCAGTTAATATTAATAGGACATTCACATTCCAAGACAAATCTCTTTTGGAAGCATAATATATAATATGAGTATTATTGCATGACACTATTTTTAAGGTCTTCTCTCGTCACACAGAATATTATAATTCAAAAGCCACAAATATACACTTAGAACAAAGAAATTAAAAGTAAAGAATTGGGTGGCATTCCAAATATAATTACAAAGCTAGATTAATCAATTTTGATTAAAAATATTGCTTACCAAATGGGTCAATTGGCTCAATGTAAATTCATTATTTGGTGGTAAACCAATTCAACACTAGCGTCACACACGCGCGTTTTTATAATTAATTGGGTCTTTTAGGTTAGTGGTAGTTGATGATGTTGAGTTCTCGAACCATCCATTAAAGTTGGACACATTAATAATAATAATGTGCCTGGGTCCGACACCTTTAAAGTTGATTTACATCTTGCTTTGCTCAATATGGTGCCTTCTCCCTTTCCAAAGAACAAATTCAAACCAAAACCATTCCACATTGTAGCTCCACTAATACAATGCCCTTTTTCTTTTTAGAATAATGTTATATTCACACGCCTAATCATCCCCGATAAGCATCGGATAAATTATCGTGGATTAGTTTCATAAGATGATGAGTTCAATCCATGATAGCTACAGTTAGACGATATATCTCATAACCTTAATCGAGATGCGTGGAAGCTGACCCGAACAATCATGAATATAAAAAAAAGGTTAACTCGGTGGTTCAAAAGAATTTTGAAATCCAAATAAGAGATTATGATAGTCACCTATTTGTGAAATCATTTTTTCTTGACATTTAAAATGTGTTGTAGAATCTGATGGTATGTTTTGTGAGAATAGTCAATGTGTGTATTAATTCAACATTTATAAGTATAGAAAAACAATACTCAATAAACAAAAATATCTCAATTGGTCAAGATCAGTATTCTAATTTCAAATGAAAATGATCAACTCAATCGTTGTAGAGTGCCTTAATGATTAAGAGAATATCGAGGAACGAGAAACTAATAAGTGATTAGTTTAATCCATATTAGTGTAAGATTTATTTTTCTACTAATTTGAATAAAAAATGATGGTGACTTTAGTCGAAGTGCCCAAACTCTGTCGATAATCATGCATTTTTTTTATTTTTAAAATGTATGAAAAAAGAATTTAGTGGTTTTATAAAAGGGTCTGAAATTTTTTAAAATTTTAATTACTAATTTTGCTGCCAAAAGTAACATAGCTCTACTGGCATCTTGTAGGACCTAATAACCATAAGCTTACAGGTTCGAATCTCCCCTCCCCTAATATTGTTGTATCAAAAAAGAAAATTACTAATTTTACTTTTTCATTCTCTTCTACTATTGCACATTAGACCAAAGTCTCTTTTTTGTTATGGTTATAAACCCTAAATTTCTACCCACTGCAAAGAATAAGTCAATAAAATTTGTAAAAAAGAGATGAGAATCCTAACAAACTGTCTTCAACCTGATTTTTTTGTGCTGATTTTATGGCAAAATTCAGACTGTACACACATAGTACAAAATTCAAAAAAAATTCAAAAAAAAAAAAAAAAAAAAAAATTGAGATGAATTCTGCAAATAAAATAAAACCTTTTTTCACCCTTTCTTGTGCAAGTGCCTAATTTGGGTTATTTTGTGTGCAGAATTGATGAAATATAATGAAAAAAGGAGAAAAATAATTGAAGGGTTGGTAAGATTTGATGATTTTTACAATACGGATATAAAGATTTCAGTACGTAAAAAAAGTTTCTTTCTGTTGGGGAAGATTTTCATCTCGTGAGGAATTGTTTTAAAATAATATTTATAATGATAATAATTATACACTGCTTATTTGATCTTTTTGTTTCTAAAAAAATATATTTTTTTTATTTTTTATTTTTTTATTTTTTAATGTTGTGAGTTAACGTTATGTTAATAAAATTTGGATGTCAAAGAAACTAAATTAAACGTGTCTTAATTCCCTTTTTACCCCTAAGTCACATAGTTGGTCAACCTAAAACATTTATAAATATAACCTGCATTTATGAATTTTTCTTTTATTTATTTTGTTATCTATTTTGTATGTATTTTTAAAAGTTAAATCATATTAAAGAAAAAAAAAAAAAAAAGACTATTGAAGTGTTTGTAGGTACCACATACGATTACATTTTTGAACTTGCAATAAAAACCAGACCATATTTTGAAAAACTAAAAAATAGATTTTGAAATTGAGGATTTTGCATGTACGGTTAAAAAGAAGGTAAAATATTTTTATCTATAGCACAAAATTAATTCATTTATAGTATAAAATTTAAATTGATTCTATCACGGGTTGAGTTCTATTACCGATAAAAAATTATGTTGTATTACTAGTTGAATTCTATCAAACAAATATAATACAACAGGTACAATATGTTGTTGAAGATAAATTCCTTTTGAAATTTGGCAAAAACTTTAAATACTTACAAATTATTAACTGGTGAGAAAATGAGCCCAATTTTTAAAAACCAAAAAACTAAAAATAGTTATGAAGGTGCTCAAATTATCTTATTTTTCATTATTCTTTTTCTCAAATTCTTCTCAAAGTTTACTATAAATAGTGACCATTTGCATGGAGTCCTTTGCATTCATCTCCTCTCCTTTCTCTTCAATAAATATATCTTCTCTCTTTATCTTTTTATTCTCTCTTTATTTTTTTTCTTTGAATTTCAAAATTAAGTGAAATTGGGAGCAAAAGGAAGAACATATGTGATATGTTGTTGACAGAAGATAGAGAGCACTGATGATGATATGCAAATTCATTTCTATTTTCTTTAGAAATTTACACACAATAGAGTGCATCTCACTCCATTTGTGCTCTCTATGCTTCTGTCATCACCCTAATTTTCACCTTCCTTAATAAATCCCATCTTCACTTCACTCTTTTTTTTTTTTTTTTTTTTTTAATTTCATCAATTTTGTGTTTCAAAATTCTCAAGCATTATCTTAGATTGAAATTGTGAATTGTTTGATGATTTCTATTGTTTGTGTTTTGTGTGCTGCAGTCCAAATTTGCCAAGGGGGTGAAGAGATTTGAGACATATTGTGCAATTTCTTGCTCATGTTTTGGTAAAGGGTTTATATCTAAATTCTCTTTCAACTTTTTTTTTTTTTGTAATTACAAAATAGGGTTTGGGTAATTTCCATTCTCACATAATTTTTCCACTTTCCCTTTTATCTTATCTCATTGTTTTTAAAAATTAATTCCACAACATTTATATTGGAAATTTGAATTCATGAGCTCTTAATCATAAATATATATATGTCGGTTGAGCTTATTCGCATCTCATGCTAACTACTCCCAAATTACTCACCTTTAATGGGAAACTTAAGACAATTAAAGACCCATTTAATAAATTTCCAACATTTGACAACCTTTTGAAAAGTTTTCAACTTTTGAAGTAATTTGAAACCCTTAGGAAGGACCCTTTTGATAATTTTCCAAGCTTTGAAGTATTTCAAAACCTTGATAGAACCCTTTTATATTGAATCTTTTGGTTGAATTGAGCAAATTAACAAAGTGTAGATAAAGGTGAGTGGAATATAAAATTCATTTTAGTACAATTTCGGTTGAAGAATTTGAGCTGAGAGAGCTCTAAATCTATTAATCACATTCAATATGTCAGTTAAGCTATGATCATTTTAAATCAAAATGTTTAACTCGAGTTGAAAATGTTCTTATTTTAATCTTTTTTTGGCAATTAATGAAGGAAATGATCAAGGGGTTGCAACATTATCTTAATTAGAAGATGCTATGCCAAGAGATATATCAAGAGAATAAAGTGAATACTCCTCAATAAAGAAGAAATGAGGCTCACACTGCCCACTTGATTGATATTTGTGGAGGAGAGAATTGACCATTTATTCATCTTCCAATAGTGGGTTAACCAAGTTCAAACGGTGGCTATTTGCCTAAAAATTAGGCGGGCTTCGATATTTTCAACGACAATTGTCAAGATGCACACAAATTAACCCGAAAATCATAGATATAGGAAATATGTTGTATTGTGAATTTGTATTCATAACATCTTAGTTTATAGAACGGGATATAAGAGGCATTTAATTAATTCTTTGTTATATTGTAATTGATATTATCCAATTGATTTTCAAGTAATAATGTGCCTTTTCTGTGGAAGTGTAGATTTTGATTTTCAAGTAATAATGTACAACATAGAAGTAATTTGGTGTCTTTTCACATTA
Organism: Sicyos baderoa; assembly: GCA_037832685.1. Lineage (NCBI taxonomy): Eukaryota > Viridiplantae > Streptophyta > Magnoliopsida > Cucurbitales > Cucurbitaceae > Sicyos > Sicyos baderoa. The sequence continues at coordinate 9,856,780 of JBBMEF010000008.1, read as the reverse complement.
TAAAAAGGTACAACTAAAAGTTATAATGGGCATAATACTTTTTGGGAAATGTCTAACAAACTGAAATACAAGCAAATTTAGAAAGTATAGAGTTCTGTTAAAATAGATGGCTAAAAAAACCTAAAAACATATAGCTATAGCCTAGGATTAAACAATGTTGTTGTGATTAAGGTAATAAATTCCAAAAGTGAGTTTATAATGTTGGGATTAGCTTATAATTAACTCATGAAATCCTTCCAACACAGATGAGAGATTGAGGTTGGTATTTGAGAAAGCAATTGAGGGAGTGGGTGGGAAAGTGGGGCATAATATTTTTATGGTCTTTGTTCATAATTACTTCATTACATTAAGTAATGAAATATTATTTTAAGCTTTTTAAATCACAAAGTTTGATGAGGACTCATAAGTTTTAGTTGAGCTGATAAGGGCGTGTTTGTTAGGGGTATTAACTTAACTCGGATTAAGTTAATACCCCTAACCCCTGTTTGTTTTGCCATTTCTCATGCTTGTTAACGAAACACGGATTACGAAGAGTCTCTTTTCGCTTAAATCGAGTTGTTTTTCTGGATTAAGTAGTTAGTGAGACACTGACAGCCCCTTGTGGTTTTGAAAGCAAATTAAAAGAAACATACAAAAGAGGAAAGATTCCACTTCCATGCCCTTCCCCCCTTGTGGTCTCCCCTCTCCATCCACTTTCAACCATACATATTTTTTGTATAATTAATAATCGAAACTTTACTCCACTACATATTCAACCGTTTATTTTAAAGTTTGATTATGTCCGAGCGACAAAAGAAATTATAATTAAATTCATTTATAGATTTTGAATTTTGAATCTCCCATAAAACATATCTTAAAGATCTCAAACTTTTATCAGTGGACTAATTTGAACCATAGATATACCTATATCATTTCCATAACATTTAAAGTGTCTTGTCTTTTTCTTTTTTTTTGTTAATGAACCCCACTATTTTGAGAGATTTTCTTATTTGATTGTGAACATTCATACATATGGATCCCTTGGTTGCCAAATATCTTCAATTATTTAACTATTAAGATGCATGCCTGATTGAATATGGCTTGTCTTTTTTATTAATGACCCCACCATTTGGAGGGCTTTCTAATTTGATTGTGAACATTCATATGTATGGATCCCTTTGTTGCCAAATAAATAATTAATTAATTACTGCTAAGATGCATGCTAATTGAATATTGAAGATACATGTAAGACCATGCATTTTGCTCAAGCTTTGAGCAAGACTTGTTAACTCATAAAACCCTTGCATGATTTGTCTTCTAAGTACTTTAATTTGTTTGTTCTCTATCAAATAATCAGTTTAAAGTATTGTTTTGGCTCATATACTTTGAAATAAATATTCTATTTTAGTTCAAGTACTGCTAGAGTAAGTAAACTAAATAGAATGAAGCTCCAAATTAAGTATATAAATCAAAATGGTTAACCATAATTTAAACCTCTTTCCCCATCAATTATATATTCCACTTTATGAGCATCAAAGCAAATTGCAAGTTGCATGTACCAACTTGCAATTTGATTCAGTCACCCTCAAGTTGCAAGTACCACCTTAAAAGCTAATATGGTACCATAGAAATATTATCTCAAGAGTAGTGTCAAGATTATATGTCCAATTTATGACGGTACCTATCTAAAAAATAGTAATACTTACCCAAGGATAGGTAAGTATTTTAGAAATACTATCCACCCTTAAAAAAATGGACTTTGATTGATGGAGAAAGAAACGCTAAAGTGAAGAGAGAAACGCAAAAAAGTAGAAAGATGTGATCTTAAGAATGGTTAAGTATTTTGAAAATACTTACCCACCCTTAGATAAGGATTGCTCTCTGAAAAAGAAGCAACAAAATGTTGTAAGATCAAACCGTTTGTTCGTGATAACAGTCGTAGTGTATATAAACTGATTCGAACACTTGTAGATATTGCATGTTGTTTCACCTACCAAATCAGTTAAACATCAAACCCCATACTCCTATTCAAACCACAACAGTGACATTTAACAAAATAGTAAAAATGATCATTCTCTTGCAAGAGATGGCCCAAACTCCTCGTTTAAGATTTTCCAAATTTAACAAAAAAAACACGAGTGCTCCATTATCTTAGTAAACTAAACACTACAAAAACCATTCCAATATCAGAATTCCACTCCAAAAAATAGCTTGAAGATTGAGATAAGAACGACAGTCCCAAATGGAGTTTGTCGAGTCAGAATTAATCACAGAATAATGTGTTTGTTTATGCAGAAAATGGAAAGAAAACAAGAAAAAGAAGACTTCTACTGTTTGGCTATGCACATGGGCTTGTCAACGCCACCTTACTGGCTCTGCCAAAGCTGCTCTAAGTCTACAACAAAGCCTAAATGGTTGCATTCCACAAATTCACCATATTAGGCAGTTTGAATAGGAAATGAGAGGTTTCCTTTTTAATACCGCAAGTGTCGCACGGTGGTTGAACAATTGGGCTTTGAAGGTATGCTCCCTTCAAGGTTCCATGTTCGAGACTCACCTGTGACTTTACTCCTTCGATGTTTTTAGCGCCTGACCTAGGAACGGATGCGGTTACCATTGTTTGAAAAAATACCGTAAATGTCCAGATCAATTTACGCACCTTTTGATTATTTTCACTGTTCTGATCCTACAACATTTGAATGTCAAAGAAACCTGTAAAAAATTATTTACCGGATCAAAGAGAGAGAATTCAAAAGAGATTATTGTGAATTTCAATCAAATAATTGACTTCCACACATCTCATCATTGCACTGTTACTCACCCAGATGTCCTTGCAATGACAAAAAAAAAAAAAAAAAAACACACACACACACACATTCTGTTGTGTTATTTTCAGCTGACCTGGCCTCTCTTTCTCTGTCTTTATCTTTGTGCTTTGACTAAGGAAAGCAGATGTTACTGTTCTGTACAAATTAAGCTTGGCCATTAGCGAATGTCTGCTACAGTACCAGGTAGAATCCAATGGGGGGAAAACGCTACCAAATACCAGCCATAGCTTTACCTGTAATGGAAGCAGCATAGACATGAACAAATAATCACATTTCGACAATATGATGATAGAATCTGAATCTATCTATTAGCAAAGCATCACTAACATACACGATAAGCCAAGTGATTCGAGGTTTTTAGACCCTCCCTAGACTCTTGAGATCTCTCAAGCCCTAATTCTCATACAATCCAAAAGATGCCTTCACCTTAACTATCCTTCTCTATTTATAAGCACCAGCCTCTAACTTGCTCTCTAAGTACTTGCTAACATACCCCTATATTATTCCTTGATATTGCTAAGGCCCAAACCTATCATATGAAAACAGTATCCATTTTGTAGAGATGTAGAGAGGAGATTTGAGAAGGTTTTTAGTAAGGTTGATATAATTTGAGGTATGGAATGTTTAAATTTATATGGTTCATATTTGGATGATGCTAATAATGAGTTTCACGAACATCATATTGTATGATGATCTGGGATTTATAACATTAGTGAGTTGAAATATAAGTTTTGAAATTTATAAAATTTGAGCATATGATGAAGCTAGCTTCCTTTTATTGATATTAAATTGTGTGACAACAAAGGAACCGGCAATCTTGTTTTACCAAATGAGAAATTAATGATGAAACAAGGCTTGTAAGTTGTAAGAATATTGAGGTTATGAGAGAATATGGGGTTGTATTTGTGAGATCCTAACATGCCCCATCAAGATGGTGCCTCTTTTGGGCTCACCAATCTTGAGTCGGATCTCAATTTCATTTTATTGGACCGAATACCCGTTTGAGCTTTATGGGCTCTGATACCATATTAGAGAATATGGGATTCCATCTCAAAACCAATTGACAATGAGGGGAGTAACCCATATCTCTTTTATATTGATGTTGGACTCTCCTACTTTCCAATGTGGGACATTTGTGAGATCCTAACAGAGGTGAGGAAGATTAAGCCATTGGAGAGAAGGAAAGAAGCTTTTCATGATAGAGAAAATGGTGGAAGCATAAATGTCAGCCCTAGAATCATATCAATATATGGTAAATCATTAACAACCTAATATAAACCTGAGAAAGCCCAATGTGCCTTGCACAATATTATCAGATAAAAAATAACTAACATTAATACAATAATACCATAATACAAGTCAAATACAATGCTAATACTCTCCGCATACTTGAGTTGAGTTGCACTTAAATGACATCCCATTTCTGATACTACTTCCAAACCTGAGATATAGACAATTTATATTTTGTAGTTCAACAAACATGTGAGATTAGAGATTAAATCTCTAACCTTTGACATAATATCTTAACTTGCTTAGGTTGGCTATGTAGATAAATAAACTTTTAGTGTTATCAGTCAGAAGCAAACATGAAAAAATATATATTTATAGTACTTCCTAAAACAAGGATAATAAGAGATTTCAACATTCCTTACAACACTTGATGAGGCAATTCCTGACTAACAACTTCCTGGTTCTCCTTCATCGAGCGACTGTGAAGATGCCGCGTAAGACTTGTAGTTGTATCCAAGAAATAGAGAATACATAGCATTATACAGCAACAAACAAACATAGGAATTGGCCCAAAAATCCAGAGAAAGAGAGGGAATGAGAAGTAGAACGCTCTCAATCCAACGGACCAGAAGAGGCTGCCTCGATTCAAGTTTCTCGCAACATACTGTATCGACTCTTTCTGATCTTTCCATGTAGGAACAGTGGCCAAGAAGCTTACATGAGCATAATATCTTATTGATTGCACATTGCATAGAAATGCAACAAGGAAGCACAGCAAGATCGAGAAGTACTTGATTGAAGTACAGAGGGATGATTTGTTGCCATATATTAGATGTAGTTTTGCATTACTCAAGTCTGCTGAGCTGCTCACAAAAACGCCAATTAGCGAGCTGAGAGTTATTGCTGTCGTTGCCAAAAGTGTCGAAGCCATTATGTTGTTTCGTATCGTCTGAACCGTTAAAACACCGTTCTTCAATGGATCCTGAAAACCAAACATTGCACCAAGTTCAAGTCTCAAACATACAGGACAGAAACCTTACAACTGAAGAAAATGGATTGCCCTTGCCCATCATACAAATATGTATCAATTATATGAAAACAATATTGCATACACCCGTTTCTTCAAAAAGAAGTGATTCTTTTTTTTGGTTTTTTGATATTCAAGAATCGTAGTTTTGCCCCACTACATACTCAAGACACCCGCACCCGTCCCAAGGCCCAAACTCGAGAGACAACAAGAAATTTTACAATCAAACTCAATCTTGGATTTTGAACCTAGAACCTCCAAGGGAACATATCTTGAAGACCCCAAGCCTCCAACAAGGCTAGCCTAGAGGAAAAAGAAGTGATTTATTAATGGTGAACATCATATTAAGGTATCTACATCAAAGTAGTCATGGATCTCGGTCAAATAGTACAATTTCTATGCAAATAGAGGTACATCTGAACATCTAGATTGCTTTTGCAGAACTCAACTTACAGGAAGGCCAAGTTAGTATTACATGGATAAGCACAAGAAAATTGAAGAACTTTCAGTTTTCACGTAAACTTGAAAATTATAAACTTATACTAAAGAAAGATGATTATGCTAACTTATATTCCCACGATACAATATTTGATAAAATTATGACCTTTAACAGGCTTGTTGCTTGAATGTACCTAAAGTTGTTAGCTAAACTTATAGCACATAAAAGTACCCTGATATGATCCAGGATATTATATCAAAAGTAAAAGATACAAGATAAACCAAGAGAATCTCTACGAGTCCTAAACTATTACACTCAATAACTCATTCACTATTTGAATACCTAAATCATTACCCAACTCTTTCTATTTATAATAAAACTTAATTCTAACCTAATGACTAAATAAGGCAACAAATCAATAATATAATAACCTAATAAATACTAATAAGACTAATAATCAATGGGCCGGATCGTATCATACCCATATAAGCTAACGGAATGGTGCATCTCATATGTGTATATATATTATATAATATAGCTCCAAGGGTAACAAAAAAGAATGAGAGAATGAAAGTAAAAGAAAATGAACTGTGTAATATAGATTGGTATGAGAATATGGAATAAGGTAGTCTACTTTCTCCCCCACATACTCTTGCAGGAAACAAAACCATTTCATTGATGCATGAAATGGATACAAAAGGATGTCTTATTGACAATAATTACAAAAAACATCTCCAATGGGAAAGGAGATGATAAACTATGAAGACAAAATGGAGTGATATGTGAGCTTCAATACAGAGAAAAATAAGATGTAGACTCAACAAATGAGTGAATATTCTGCTTCTTGCCTTAGAAGATACAATCATTCCCTCGCGAGATCTTCAAAACACTAATCTTATGTCTAAGGAAATTTCATAGATGTTAAAAACAATGCCAAAATAGTCCCGAAGGGGTGGCATAATGGTTGAAGACTTGGGCTTTGAAGGTATGCTCCCTTCAAGGTCTTAGATTCGAGACTCACCTGTGACATTACTCCTTCAATGTCTCCAGTGCCTGGTCTAGGGACGGGCGTGGTTACTCTTGTTTCAATAAATAAAAACAATACCAAAATAAAGTCACTTATCCAACTTCACTATGCCACTCTGCATACCAAATACTCGAAACCTGTTTTCTTTTTTCTAATTGGCCAAGTTGACCTGATTTTTTATTTTTGATATCTGCGACTGTTCGGGTCAGTTTTCGCGCATCTCGACTAATGTCACGGGACATACCGCCTGACCCTGTAGCATTTAGATGTCAAGAAAATTCATAAGAAATTAATTTCTAGGTAGGTGGCCACCATGAATTGAACCCATCACAAGTTGACCTGATATAAGCTTGCATCATTTGAACCTTAGTGGCAGTTCACATGGAAATCCTCCCATGATAATTAATACTAAACCCCTGAACCATCATGGGGGAGAGCTAGAAACATATTATTTAACTCTAAAATATTTAATTAAAATATAGGAAAATTGAGCACAATAAATGTGATTATTCAAGAGTTATTGGTTGCTTTATATTTTGTAAACATTTGGGTTTTAAAAATTATTAGGAATTTGCCCTCTATAACATATTTTTTGCTCTTCAGTAGCATATTTTTTTAAATAATTTCATTCATAGCATATTTTGCCCAAAATTTCTATTCTACCACCATTACACTTCTATCAGTTCAACTGATAAACTTTTGACTTCTATCAGTTAAACTAATAGACAATCAATTCAACTGATAGCCTTCTATCAGTAAGTCATAGATTTCTATCAGTTCAACAAATAGATTTTTATCAATTTTGAGTGATTGAATAGTGCAATCAATCATTTTTGTACCACAAATGAATAAGTTTGAAAATTGTGTTATATGAATGTTTTTTTTTTTTTTTTTAATATACATACAAAATCCCCAAAATTAAATGGTTGTTATTAAAATTCCAGCTGACTCAACTCAAATAATAGAGAAGCAGTCTTGAAACATTGTACTGCTGCGAATAGGACATTCATTTGTCATTTTTCTCAAATACAATCACATCACTGAATCACTGCAACAGTGACCACAAGAACAATAAAAACCCATTCAGAAATTATAGCCATTCAAGTGATAAGATTTTCATTTGCCAACCCTCCACGGAACTCTTAAGTACATGTTCAGTACCGATTCCCCACCAAAAACAAAATCAAATCATTACCCAGCATATATTATACACAAACATACAATTTACCCATCACAATTTCATTGATAATGCACCTTTCCCCACACAATCAACATGAATGGGCCTATTGATCACGACATTGGATAATTAAAAAGGTTATGAGTTCAAGTTTAGTTCCTATAAGTAGGATTAGGTGGATTAGGTGGATTAGGTGGATTAGGAATCAATTCATGACGATAACCTACCCATTAATTTTGAAGTGGACTAGTAATTAAGAGAAGAAGTTTAAGCAATTTATTAGGGGTAATATTGATTCGGTTTTATTTGACATCCAAATATTTTAAAGTTGCTCGAGACACTCACGAACATCAAAAAGAAGTTAAAAGAAGCAAAGGAACTTACAGTCATCATGGAAAACACCCATTGACGGCGAGACTCGGCGTTGAGGCCAATGACCGTCCGTCTAGGGTTCCGAAATATGGTAAGAACCAACCAAACATGATAAGCAACCAACAAACAGAGGCCGAGAGGCACCAGCACGAAGTCAATGGCAGCCTCCTCCATTGAAGCTCAACAACGAACAACCCTAAAGCTTAACAATCTTCTCCTCGCTATTTCAAAACGCTGAATTCTGGAATAGAATCGAAGAACGGGCGAATGTTCCGATCGAGCGGCTTTGATTCTCGGATGCCGGAATCAGATCCAGCTCGCTCGATTCGGGGCTTCCACTTTATGAAAACGTCTTTGATTTTGGAATCGTGATGAAATTGGATGATGATTCCATCTTGTAATTGGTGGAGATATTTGCGATCGATAATGAACGTTGATTCTCTTCTCTCTCACTCCTGACTCCACTTTTTTACCATACAACTTCACACTGTTCATGATCTTCCGCCATGGGCGATGGGGGATGCCAACTCTATATAAACTTGTGGAAGCATTTATATTTTTAATTATAGTATTTTTTAAAAAATATTTCTTATATACTAAAAAATATGAAATATTTTAAGGGATTTTTCATGTATAACAAAAAAATAGGTTAAAAATTGTATCTAAAGTACAAAATTTAAAATAATTACACATATATTCTGAGTGATTGAACTCAATCAATAACCAGTGATTAAACTCAATTAGTTAAACTCAATCACTCAACAAACTCATTGAGTTCAATCACTAGTTATTGATTGAGTTCGATTGAGTTTAATCGCTCAGAATTTTGGTATAAACGAATTTTTTTATAAAAAATTGCTATAATTCTAATAGAGGACCCTAAAGTTAGTATAGATAACAAATTTTCAATATTTTACTCCATTTTCAGCGGGTCAATTTAGTGAGTGGTATAATGGTTTCATTTGAACTTTGAATGGTAAATAAGTTCAACACCTACGTATAGTGGTATTTGACTCTCTTCTCATGATTTGTACGAAAAATAAAACAATTGTGATTGTCATTAGATTGAAATTTAACTTATTGACTTGGATTATCTTCGTGGTTTACATTTCATATTTTCTTCATTCTTTTATTCACTTTCATTTATTTTAGGTACATTATAATCATTTTACACGAACGACTCAATTTTTTACCATGAAATATTTTTAAAAATTTGATATTCATAATTTTTTTTTTTTTTTTTTTTGTTATACATGTAAAAACTCTTTTTTTCTAATAATTGTATATCATAAATATTTACAATTACAGACACTTTTAGAACTTAAAAAATAAATAATTACTGATTTTATTTTAAGAAAAAGTATTTTTTTTTTAGTTTTGAGTGATTTTGAATTTAGTGTCAATTTGGTATATATATTTTTAAATATAACACTTTTATCTTTAATATTTTAATAATATTTATTTTTAATTTATGAAATAACAAAATTATTACTTATTTATTTTAGTAGGCCAGTATGAACTAAAATAATAATTAAATTAATTTTAAATTCAAATATAATTATATTAACTTTTATAAGAAAATAAATATAAAATAAATTTTTTTAAAAATATTTATATACAAAAATTAAAAATTAAAATATTATTGAAATATAAAAATAAAAGTATTGGGTTTTAATTTTAATGACAAATATTAGGGCAATTAGGTAAAATTTTATAGAAGAAAAAGAACTGAAACACAAAACATATCACATTCCCCGCCCACATTGTCATCGGAATTCATCTCCGCCGTAACAATGGCTTCTCTTCCGGTGGCGATCCGCCGAGACTAGGTCGTCGGGAAATTTTCTACTGTAGAGTATTCGCCTCCGTTTTCTCAAATCTCAACTGGAGTGTAATACAATGTCCGAAAGCGCTAAATCAGCTCTCGAAGAGGAGATTTCAAAGCTGGAAACCAAGTCCAAGCGCGGCGCAGATGTCGAAGATGCTGATGTTACTGCGAAGAAGTTTAGAACGGAAGCTGCTGCCGATTTAGCCGACAAAACTGGAGGCTGTTCTGGAAGAAATTTGGAAATTGTTAATGGTGGTGATGAAAGTCAGGTCATCGGGAGGGGAGTGGAGTTTGAAATCGAAGCGGATGCGGCGGAGGATAAAGGGTCCAGGCATACAATGGAGGATGCTTGGGTTTTGCTCTTGGATGCGAGCTTGGATTTTCCTGGGAAATTGAGGTTTTAGTTGTTTTGAGTTATTTATCATGGTTTTGTTGCATTTGTGCCCTTGTTTAGTTTATTGGATATGGTTCTTGGTAGGGATGTTCATTGGTCGGCGTCGCGAAACCGATTAGTTTGTTAAAAAAAGAAGACACTGAAACTGTCCCCGCGCAGTGGTTGGAAACTTGGAACCTTGAAGTTGTGCTCCCGTCAAAGTAGTCTTGGGTGGGAGACTCACCCATAACATCGCCTCCAGAGTTTTCATTTCTTCAACGTCTCCCGATGCTTGATTATCCTGGGTATAGTGGAGCGATGATCCAATTTCCCGATTTTAGAGGGAAAAAAACCCGACCGATCGGTTAAGTCGGTTGGATAACTTCTTGGGCAATTCAAGTCGGTTGATAGAACCGATTAAGTTAGGGAATGTTTATTTCTAGCTAAGGGTAGCTTCAAAGTGCTACATCTTCATGAACTTAGTGGTTTATTATGAATTGTTTGTGGCAAATTCTGAAGCAAAAGTTCGATTTTTCTTTGTTTTTGTGGTCAGATGTGCACATTTTGCTATCTACGATGGACATGGGGGTCGGTTAGCAGCTGAGTACGCTCAAAAGCATTTGCATGCTAATGTTCTCTCGGCCGGGTTACCACGTGAGTTGGTGTGTTTTGCCTAGTCTGCTTTTGTCCGTATTAGATTATAACATCATCTAGAACTAAAGATCTCGCAGACTGTTTTAAACCGTTTATATTTGTTGATGCCAAATGCAGGAACCGTGGCTAACCTCATCTATCTAGAATAGATAATAGAGAGTGTGGTTGTTTTTTTTTTTAAATAGAGAATTTGATAAACAAATCGATTAATTTCTAACAGCAAGCATGTTTACCAGTATGGCCTGAATTTAGCTACATAAACAATTATACTAGGGATTTCTGGTCGTGGACTTCTTTTTTTTGTCACTAATTTCCATTTTTAGGTAAGTTTATATTTTACCTGGCTGCCTAAGTCCCTGACCATGATGTCCTATAGGCTATAATTATTTATCACATTATCAATTTACCCTGTCATTGTCTCGGGATGGGCGTTGTTACTCCGGGTACAGTGGAGCAAAGCTCCGGTTTCCGAAGTTTTTTTTTTACCCTGTTAGTTTCTTCACCTGCATTCTAATTCTGCTGTGTATGGTTTTGTGATTCCATATCACCGTTTTCTATTATTCAGACTATATTCTTGTTTTCTAACTTTCTTTCTTTATGTTACACTTGCTTATGTTGATCCAGTTGGATGTAAGAGCAACTAAAAAGGCAATACTTGATGGTATGAATGATTTATATGTTCTTCTTTATCAACTTCTGAATATTCCATTTGTTGTCTCGTATGCCACTTAATGTATTTTTAATTGCCTTTTTTTACGCTGTAGGGTTCCGGAAAACGGACGAGTATCTTATTCAAGAAAGTTCTGCAGGTACTTCTGCATTTAAGTTATGCGGTTGGTTATTTTCTTTTTCAGCATTCAACATATTGAAAATTAAGATTGGTAATGCATAGATTTTTGTTATTATATATACTATCAAAGTTAGCCTAGCTGTTCTATTTGTCTTTTTTTGGATAAGAAACAATTTCATTATGAATATGAAATTATGGCAATGCCAATTACAATTACAAAAAGAATCCCATATTGTTCAAAAGAGAGTCTAGCTGTTCTATTTGTCTCCACGGAATCATAGAGAAGGGTTTATGTAATTGTCTACCAGTAGTTATCTTATCATAATATAAGGCAATGGGGTTCTTCGGTAAAGGGAAATGTATGATTCACCATAATATAGCATATTGGATCATGATTGTGTTCAAATTATTTAGTTCCAGTAACTTCTTTAACGAGAAACAAAACTCGTTAATTAAAAAATAGGAAATGCCATCTCCGAGAAGGCCAGAGCCAGAGGAGTCATAGAAAAGCTCTATGATTGACTTCAATAACATTAGTGTAGTAGAAAGAGGCCCACCTCCCAACCCTCTACAAAATAACTAACCCCCATTTCCTTTTTCTTAAAAGTAAATTGTGGAGAGCAAATCAGGGTGCTTGAAGATTCTTTAGGCTATGGTTAAGAATCTTTACTTACATTATGGTCTTTGATAATTTGTTTCAGGGAGGTGGCAGGATGGTGCTACTGCCGTTTGTGTTTGGGTAATAGGTCAAACGGTAAGTTTGTTAACTGTTTTTATCATTGACCTGCTGGAAAACGAAATATTTTGAAATAAAATTCATATGTTTTTTTATTTAGATAGTCATTGCTTAGTTGAGAAGGGTAGATATTATGTGTTAAGTTTCTAACTGGAGCCCTTTTTAAAATGAATAATTGAAAGCATTGCTACCTAGAAGTTGATTTTGAAAAATGCCATAAATATTAGGGATCAATCTATGTGTGCCTAAATGGTTTACCAAAAGTAGGACTGGTAAGCACTTGTAATTATTTTTGGAGGGCAGTTTTTTTTTTTTTTTTTTGAAACCGTCATATTATATTTATAGTGGACATATATGTCGTCATCCTTTTTTTTTTTTTTTAATACAAATGCAGCTTGCTTAAGTTATTCTTAATTCAGTTTTGTATCGATATCTATATCCTCCATTTTCAAGATTGTGATTTTCTGACCAGTTAATATTCTAGGTTTTTGTTGCTAATGTTGGTGATGCTAAAGCAGTTGTAGCCCGATCATTGACTGCTGACAAGTCATTGAATAATCCTAATGGTGGAAGCTCTTTAAAGGCTATTGTTTTGACAAGGGAACATAAGGCAATCTACCCACTGGAGAGAGCTCGCATTCAAAAGGTAAGAACATGAGGATGAGCTATATGTCTTGTTAAAGAAAAGAAAAGAAGGAACTGGCTAGAAGGGTAATAGCAAGACATACAAGTAACAAATTTATTCTTCAATGTCTTATGTGGTAACCTTTACGTGGTTGATTATAGATAACATCTAAAGATTCTGAACAAGATCGTACTAATGGATAATTGAAGCCCTGTATCTGATATTTTATTATTTAAGTTCAAGGGCTTGTCAGAAAAAGAAAAGGTTTAGTTTGTCTTTCTGTCGTTTATTTTATACATGTAAATGTTGGAGGCATGGCCAATTCATTTTTTCATAGCCTTCCCAGATTCGAGACTCAGCTGTGACATTAATTTGTAGACACCTTCCGTATCTCTATTCCTTTTGTTGTCTCTCAATGTCTGGCCTAGGGACGGGTGGGGTTACCCTTGTTTAAAAAAAAAAAGTTTTTCATAGGCAACTAATAAGACAGGATTGATTGGAGACAGGAATATGAGCTTGTTCTCTTAGCTTCTGCTTTCCCTTACTAGGCTGATAAGAACCGAGAACACACATTTAAAAAGATGCCTATTGAACGAGCAGACCAATTTTCTTATGCGAACTTGTTGTCAAATGCATAGTCGATAAGATACTTTTCAATTATAAAGGGAAAAGGAACCTAGGGCATGTTTGCCCCATGGACAAACAAAGGAGTTGGCTTGGCTTGACTTCTATTCCATGTTTGTCTCATGGACTTCACTAAGTCCATCCAACTCTTACCCAACTCCATCCGTGGGCTCCACGTTCTTATTTAAATATTAAAATATTAAAAAACTATTCAATATTTATTTTTTTATTTAAATAAAAACTTCAACA
>JBBMEF010000008.1:9818022-9842091 GCA_037832685.1 Sicyos baderoa | reverse complement strand
AATCATTCTCTTTCCATCACATCAAACATAATTTTATCTTTTCTTTTCTTCCCCCCAAACATAAACTTATTTCATTTCTCTTCTCTTCTCTTCCCAACTCAACCCAACCCAACTCATCCTCTCACAGCCAAACATGCCTCTAGGGTTGAGTAAAGATAATTTCCTTGTGATGCTTACTTACCAGCGGTTAGATAAATATGATATTGAACCTGCCAACTGCCAAGTGTTAACCTCAACCAAATTCATGAGTAGACTTAAAACATTGTATCTGATGGACCAATGTTTTCGGTTCTCTAATGGACATTTGGAAGGTTTCAAGGTCAGATGGTTCGACGAAAGGGTCATTGGATGTCATGCCAGAAATTAGATGTTCCAATGGAGAAACAAAATATTATTGACTTAGCAGAAATCTTATTTGAATTTCAAATATTCCCATGAAACAAACATCCTAAATATTAAGTATGAACATTCAATGTTGTACAATTCTAGATATGTATGCAGCTTTTTTTTTTGTTGTTGATAGGAAACATATCATTTCATTGGTTTGATGAAATTAGAAAGCAGAACAACTTCCTACAGTCGTTTTTATGTATCTTTCTTTGAACCTTAAAAGGGGCACTTTATGCAGCTTGGTTAGTGAATCACAGAACTGTTGCCTGTATATACTCATTGTACGTCAAATTGCACTAGTCCTTGCAATCCCAATTACCGTTAAGAAAAAATATGAATTGTTTCAGGCTGGTGGTGTTGTTGGTTCAAATGGTCGACTGCAGGGTCGTCTTGAAGTTTCTCGTGCATTTGGAGATCGTCAATTTAAAAAGGTTTACTGCATTCATTCATACACCCTGCTTATTATCCATTTATTCCTATTGTTTATAGTTTGAAATCTCATGGGCAAGATTACGTTGGATGTGAAACATTTCATCTTGAGAAAAATTATAGCAAACTGAAATCTCTATTATGCGGTAGATCAGAGCATGAGGTTTTTCATTTCCAGTATGATTATGAAAAACTATAATCAGATGTTCTATTTAAGTTTCCTTTATGCATAGGCATTAACCAAACGATTGCTAAACATTCTATCCTTAGAATATTTTCCAAAACCAAATTTGAACAGCAACATATACCACTTGCAGTTGGGCGTTATTGCAACTCCAGACATCCATTCTTTCGAACTGACTGATAGGGAGCATTTTATCATTCTCGGATGTGATGGACTATGGGGGGTTAGTTTGACTTTCAGCATTGTTTACATTTTTGTCTCATCATTTATTTATCCCCTTTCCTCTTTCCTTTTTGACTTCTCTCTCTAATTTGTTTCAGGTTTTTGGACCAAGCGATGCCGTTGATTTTGTCCAGAAGTTATTGAAGGTAGGGACACACGTTTCACATTTTGCCAAGAATCTAACTGAGAGAGCGCTTCATTGTCATTTGGGAGTACTCTATTTAATTGTTTATCCTTGCTTTTGGGGCACCACTTTCACATTAATCTCACCTTTAGTCAAAGCTTCCGTTGTTCTAAATGAAGAATTTTTGTTGGCTGTGTCAAACTCAAACTATGTCTGTTACTATGACATTCATTTGTACCTTTAATGAAGTCAACTATCATAGAGTGACCTAGCGGTCAAGAGAATTTTGGAGAACTAAGACGTGATAGGTTGATAGTTTCAATAATCACCTACCTAGGAATTAATTTCTTACAAGTTTTCTTGACATCTAGATGTTGTAGGGTCAGCCCGGTCAGGTAGTATGTCCTGTGACAATAGTTGAATTGTCTGCAAGTTGGCCAGACGGTCACGGAGAAAAAAGTAATGTTGTATCTCAACCACTATGGGTAAGCCTAAGGGTTAAAAGGACAAGAAGAAACCAAAAGGTTGTGGGTTCAATGACCATTTATCTAGAAATTAATTTCCTATGGATTTTCTTGATCTTTAATGTTGTAGGATCATGCAATATGTCCCGTGAGAATAGTCTAGGTGCACGCAAGCTGTCTCTGGCACTCACGGATATAAAAAAAAAAGTCAATGGTGTATCTCTCTGGCCTCTGCTTGAGGGGGGTGACTATGATAAGTTGCTTTATGTTATCAAACACTCTTCTTTATCAAGGATTATGAACGATTTTCTTTTTTGAACAGGAGGGCTTGCCCATAACATCAGTAAGTCGACGTCTTGTGAGAGAAGCTATCCGTGAACGGCGCTGTAAAGATAACTGTACTGCAATGGTGATTGTCTTCAGGCCCAAATGATTAAGCAATAATTAATCACTAATGATGTAAGATTTGTGTGTTATTGGTGCCGCACAAGCGAACACGCAAGACGTTAACTTTTTGGTACAAGTGGACTGCTTTTTCGTCGCCGGAGTTGAAAATGTCTGGTTCGGAAACTGATGTGGAATCAGTGGGGTATTGTGTTCAGCTACTTCAGTTTCAAGATTTTGTAAGATACTGATGTTATTACCTTCCAACAATATTGTGCAAGTAAAGATTTTCTTAATTGTTTGTATGTTGGTTGGAATGTGTGTAAACAGAGAACTTTAGTGTTGATTTCATGCTTAGATATGTATTCTTGTTTATGACCAAACAATCAGGAGTGATGATTTCATGATTGGAACTCAATGATATTCATAATTAAAATCACTT
This sequence comes from Sicyos baderoa, assembly GCA_037832685.1. Taxonomy (NCBI): domain Eukaryota; kingdom Viridiplantae; phylum Streptophyta; class Magnoliopsida; order Cucurbitales; family Cucurbitaceae; genus Sicyos; species Sicyos baderoa. The sequence goes on along the minus strand of JBBMEF010000008.1, from coordinate 9,839,452 downwards.
AAAACCAGGGACTTGTTGATTGCAATTTGCATTGACATTGTGTACATATTTCTCCATGTTCTCTCTTTGTTGTGGTTGCCAGGTTGTCCCAAAAGTTCAAGAGTTTGTGATATTCTGTTTGATGTGCAGTAATAATGGCTTCCATTGGGCAGTTGAACTAACCAGGATGGCTGAGATTGTTTTTGAATAGTTTATAGGGAATATATTTTCCTGTTTGTATCATGGAGATCAATCTCTTGAGAATCCTACATTGATAAGGTGAGGATATTAACAAGTATTTATAACGTAGGTGAACTACTCATCTCATCACCAATTGATTTTGAGATGGATGTCCACACTATTTCCCAATCTCAACCCCAAAGATGGGTATAGTTGGCAAGCTTATAACAAGGGACGAGTTCAAGTCGAAGAGGTGGCGCAGTGGTCAAAGACAGACTTGAGCTTTGAAAATATGCTCTCCTCAAGGTCCCGTCTCCCCACTCCTTCAATATATTTTGGTTATAGCTTATGAATGGATGTGGTTACTTCGGATATAGTGGAGCGAAAAGTTGTGTCACCTTCTTAAAATTTAATATCTTTCGTACTATCTTGGCAGCCATATACAGGGGCTGGTAAGGTTTCGTGATTGTCTTGTGAAAATGATCGGATTGTACAAGTTGGTTTGATTACTCACAAATATAAACATATATAATCAATCATTGATTTTTCCCATATTATGTTGTGCTGATTTAAGTTGCATTTTTTAACCTGCTTTTCTCTTGGTGGAAGAATCTCATGATTGGAAAGGTATTGTAATAAAGAAATTTGTGCCGCTTGCATCTCATTAATGTATTGTATGTATTTCTCTATTGTATTTTTTATTTTTTATTTTTTATTTTTTATTTTTTGAGAACATTGTATTTGCATTTTATATATTATATAAAATTTAATATATATGTAGATAGATGGACCATTAAGAACCACTCATATTCTTTAAGGGATTATAATCATAGACATTAAAACATCTAGTTGCATATGCATGCATCGTAATCAAAGATGTATTTTCCTATAAAAGAAAAATAATAATAATAATAAATGTATTTTCCTATAATAAATAAATAAATAATAATCAAAGATGTATTTTGTATTATCCGTTTGAAAAAAAAAAACAATAGGAATCCGTGAATCTTCAACTTTGATGAAAAGAAAAATGGTGAAAATTTAGTTGTTTTACCACGGCCACTCAATTAACATGATATATGACTTATAATTATAAGATTGCGGATTCAAATCTTTATCATATTGTTGAAGAGTTTGTCTAATACTCGCATGAATTCTTTTCAAAAATAAAAAATAAATTGCCCACATGAGTTTAAATTGTCTTGCCCTCGGATAGAAAATATGAGTTAAAATTGAGTCAATGAGATTGCATTCAAATTATTTTGTTTTATTTAACAATATTTAGGATAAAGAATTTGAATTTATAGGTTGTAAAAAACGACATTAAAGCTAAACTCTTTTTGGGGTGGATTCAAAATGGTTAAAATAGAAGGCGCATAATTTTGAGACTACAAAACAAAATATTCGAATGATTAGAAAAAAATTGTGTATCTTTATTTTTAGTTTTTTTTAGGGGATTTTTCATTATAAAAAAAATTGGCTACAAAATTACATCTATAACACAAAACTGAAAATAATTGCACATATACCAAAAAACTGAAAGTAGTTGAGCGATTGAGTGTGATTGAATTTAATCACTAGTTATTGATTGAACTCAAACAGTTGAGTTCAATCACTAGTTATTGATTGAGTTCGATTGAGTTCAATCATCCAAAATTTTGGTATAAACGAATTTTTGATAAAAATATGCTATAATTTTAATAGAGTGTCCAAAAGTTGGTATACACAACAAATTTCTTTTTTTAGTTCGTTTATCTTTTTATTAGCTATATATATGTTCAAATTTATTTTCTTTCTTTTTAATATAATATTTTTTAAACCAAAGAGATTTATTATTTAGTTAAAGAAAAAATCACTTGTGAAAATCTGCAAGATGGGAGTGGAATAAATTCTTTTTAAAACTCCCAACTAAACTAATTTTGTACGATTACCATTCTAAATTGCCCTCTATGATTTCCTTACAAATTATGCATATAAATTGTCCCCTCAATAATAATAATAATAATAATAAGAAAAATTGTCCCAAAAAAAAAAAAAAAAAAAAAAAAAAAAAAAAAAAAGAAGAGAGAGAGAGAAATTGTTCATCAATAATCACAAGCACATGCCAACCTTGGTTCTTCCCCTCATTTGATTCGTCCATTAACAATAAACCAATTGATCAATTTTCTTAATGCTTAACAATTATCTTATACCAACATCATAATCAAAATATATATATATATATATATATATATATATGTGGTTATCCTAGTTGCATAATTCAACTGTTATGACCACAATTATTGATATTACATCATGTTTCCCTTTTATAAAATAAAATAATATCCCTGTCTAGAGCAGCACAGTTGGATTGATAAGCAGCCATAATTAGCTGATTATGATAATTCAATCACATTAGGAGACAAGGGTCAATATTAAACATATAGAAAAATAAAATAGGGAGTGGGATCTTGCTGCTAAGCCAAAACAAACTGAGATCATACTCTCTTTCATTATCTGGCTAACATGCTTAATGCCAATACTGTCTCCCCAACCAAATCCATTTTAAAAGTCAACTTTTCATTTTCTTTTTTCTTTTTTTGATATTTGTGAGGGTTCGGGTCAGGTTACGCATATATTCGACTATTCTCACAGGATAGATCACTTGACTCTTTAATATTTGACTGTCAAGTAAATATGTAGGAAGTTAATTCTTAAATAAGTTGTCAGTATAGATTGAACTCATAGCCTCTTAAATTATTTTTCGTGTGAAGTTTCAATCACATTAGAAGCTAAAGCTCATGCAAAAGTTCAAAAATAAAAATATATGCCTATGGATATTGCCAATAATGAGCAGATTCATGATTGTGATAGGCCCTTGGTAGTTGCCTAGCCTTCAAGTTTCAAAATATAGTATATATATAGGGAGTACTTTTGTTTAGTTTATTGTGGTGTCAAGGCAAAAGAGAGTGTAAGAAAAGAAAAAAAAAAAAACAAAAATGGCAAAGGGAAAACTATTCTCTGACAAAATCAAGCTCATTCTTGCCTTGATTGCTTTGCAGTTCTGCTATGCAGGGTTTCACATTGTGTCAAGAGTTGCTTTAAACATTGGTGTTAGTAAAGTCGTCTATCCCGTGTATCGAAACGCGATCGCTTTAGCTCTGTTGAGTCCTTTTGCTTATTTTCTAGAGAAGTAAGTTTGTAAAATTGGTGTACAAAGCTTTTTTGATGATTGTGATTATTGTTCATTCTTTCATTTGTGCTGAATGTGGTTTGATTGTTTTTCTTTTAGGAATGAAAGACCACCTCTTACTTTATCTTTGCTGTTTCAGTTCTTTCTTCTAGCTTTACTGGGGTAAGATATCAAAAAGTGTTTTTGCAATCTTTTGAATTCTATTTTCTTTTTCATCTTTTGAAATGTTTGAAACTTGTTTGGTTTTAGGATCACTGCCAATCAAGGATTCTATCTATTGGGGCTAAACTATGCATCTCCAACTTTTGCTTCTGCAATGCAAAACTCAGTTCCTGCAATTACCTTTGTGATGGCTTCTGTTTTGAGGTATATATACACACTACACTTCTCGCCACTATAATGGCATTTTTATTTTATAACCGGGAAAATCAGAACTTCGCCCCACTATATACCCAGAACACCTGCGTCTGTCCCAAGGCCCAGACTTGGGTGATGACGAGGAGTTTTACCTCATTTGTGAGTTTTGAACCTGGGACCTCCAAGAGAGCGTATCTTAGAAATCTCAAGCCTCTACCAACGAGGGTGATAACGTGGAGTGTTCTGTTTCTTCGATAAATTGGCGTTTTTCATTTCGAACTTCATTTTTGTTTCAGGCTTGAGCAAGTCAACTTCAGGAGGAGAGATGGTTTGGCAAAGCTTTTGGGAACCATTGGGAGTGTTGGAGGAGCAACTGTGATCACTCTCTATAGAGGCCCTCCACTTTTCCAAAACTACCTAACTCAAGGAAGTGGCATCTCAGGGATGGATGACCCTACAATTAAAGTGCAGAATTGGACATGGGGTTGCATATACCTACTAGGCCACTGCCTATCTTGGGCTGGTTGGATGGTTTTTCAGGTCATATTCATTTTCATTCCCAAAGATCATATCCAAAATACATTTTTGTTGTACTCTAAAGCTTCATATGATTTATATCTAAGAGATACCATATCCCCTAGTTTAAGTCCACTCAACTAAAAAGTTGAAGGTTTGAGTCTCAGACTCTAATGAACTCACAAAATGAGACTTTTTTGCAAATTTTTGGTAGAGTTAATAAATAAGGTCAAAGCTTTTCATTAGATAGTATTGAATTATGTTAAACCAATAATCAACCCAAAAACTTAAGGTGATGGATTGGGGTAAATTGAGGAAACGACTTGGCAATGACTCAAATTCAGGATCTCTTGCTCTGATACCATGTTGAATTATGTTAAACCACCAATCAACTCAAAAGCTTAAACCGACATATTGGGATAAATTTAATCATATCAACCAACAGTTAGAAAATATTGCAGAATTGTATCTAAAAACAACATTTCCATTGGTTTAAGACGGTATTAGATAGAGTTCAAAAGTAAATCTATGTAGGTCTATATTCAAAGTGGATGATATCATACGAGATCCAACAATGGGTCTTTTCAATACACGAGTACTATGTATTTACACTTCATCACATGCTTATACTTAACATAGAAAAAAACTTTTTTTTTGCAGGCTTCTGTATTGAAAAAGTATCCAGCAAAGCTAACATTAACTTCATACACATGCTTCTTTGGACTGATCCAATTCTTAGTCATAGCTGGCTTTGTGGAAACAGATTATCAGTACTGGAAAATCCAATCTGCAGAAGAACTCTTCACAATCTTATATGCTGTAAACTCTCTTTCCCAAGCTCCATTTAATAACTATTTACGCCGTGTTTGGCCCACCGGTTATAACAACCGGTGGGATGGCCCAAACCCAAGCCCCCGTTTCATATAATTTTCTCTGTTGTTTCACAAAATTCATGCTCTCATTTGAGATTAACCCTTTCATTTTTCCTGTTATAATCATTTGTACCCTAAATGCCGTTTATCATAATCTCTATTATAATAAACTGTATCCTTTAACGCAGTTTACAAATGATTTATAATAACTCAACTGGTCCCCTAATACTGCCTTGGTTTTTTATTATCTTTTTCAAAATTCTAGATTTTTCCCTCACAATTTCTTTACCTATTTTTCATATTTCTCGAGAAACACTTGAATTCTAAATTCCAAAAATAAGCTTGGATCTTGAAAACTATTTTTTACATAAACTTATAGTTGTAAGTATTTACAAGCTTTAACTCTCTAAGTCAACAAGAACAATAGCTCAACCAGTATAAGTGTGTGTCTATGACTTGCAGAACATGTGTTCGAATCCCTCCACCCAAAAAAACGAGATGAAAAATAAGCTATCTCCGAGCTGATCCAAGTCTATTCCCATGACTTTTGCAGGGTATTGTAGCCTCTGGCATTGTCATCTCTCTCCAAACATGGTGCATTCACAAAAGTGACCCAGTCTTTGTTGCTGTCTTCCAGCCTCTCCAAACTTTCCTAGTAGCCATCATGGCGTTCCTCATCCTCGGCGATCGGTTATTCTCTGGCGGGTAAAATCGACTACTCGAAAACATAACAACGAAAAAATAGTAGCGACTAATTCACTTTTTCTCATGATTCAAATGCAGGGTTATTGGTGCTGTTATTATAACACTTGGGCTTTACTTAGTTTTGTGGGGAAAAAGTGAAGAAAAGGCATTGGAAGAACAAGACAAGTCTTTGAAACAGCCCCTTTTGGATGACCAAAAAGAGGACAAAGAAGAGCTTGTTGTTTCAGACATACCATGAAAATGAAATGTAATTTTCATGAATTTAAGAATCTATACATAGTTTTAGCAGAAAAGAGTTGTGAAGAAGATGTGGCTGATCCTACAAGATCAAGGATGGATGTGTGTCTTGTTAGTTTCTTTCCCTTTTTTTTTTTTTTTTTTTTTTCGTGATTCAGCCATATTGGGATGGGAGAATTCAAAACTATAACCTCTCGGTTATCAAGTCATACATCATGACAGTTTAACGGAATTCAAAACTGTAACTTCTTGGTTATCAAGTCATACATCATGATAGTTGAACTTTGTTCTTGTTGACATGTCTTCTCTTAGTTAGAGATAGAAGGGCAGAATTTTCAACTTGTAAAACAAACTGTTTTTGTTTTTGTTTATTGTTTTTTCTTTTTTTGTGAGAATTTTAAAAGCATATTATATTGTGAAGTATTTTGCATTTTTGCATTGTGTTGTATTGTGAATAATGATTTTGTTTCTGTTTTTTCTATTTCTCTTTTCATCATTTCATTAGGCCAATTTAGGATGGTTAACCTTTTTAATTATTGTATTTTACCTAACATAAGATTGATTTTGAAATAATATATTAAGTAATCTTCATGAGAAAACAAATATATTACCAAGTTAATTTATTAAAATAATAATAACTTACGGAGTTAGTTTTTTTTTTTTTTTTTTTGAAAAATCTTACCGAGTTAGTTATTTTACAAAAAAAATTTGTATGTTCATGCCTTTTTAACACTTCTTTTTCAACAAGTTATTTATTTAAAAAAAAAAAAAAAAAAAAAAAAAAAAAACTTCAACTAAGTTAAATTAAGTGCAGTGAAATAATTATCAAGGTGTAGACGATATATTTTTCTCTCAAACCAATTATTTATCTAAACCATCATCATTATACTCATACATAATGGATCGGTGACACGATTGATTACTTAGTTTCGTGTTAATCTATTTTCATTCCAATGACCAAAATGTCAGCCCCCTTACCCCAATTGTTGTAATCTCGAAATATATATATATATATATATATTTTTTTTCATTCCAAAAAGTAGTCTTTATCATTTAAAATCGTTAGCAAATTGAATATGAAATTTTTTTTATGGGATGTAGTATCTCATATGGTTTATGGGCACATCTATTATCGGCTTTTAACTGGTCCACTCCTTTGCCAAACAGATTATCCGACTTAATTGTCTTCATCATTTTGGGGCATCCGTTTAGTGGAGATATTGAAACATTGTGGCTCAATACTATTTATGCTTGCCTGTGGAGTATATGGAAAGAACGGAACAACAAGTTATTTACCGATGGTCATAACTACAAGGATCACCAATCTTTACTTGACTCTATTTTATATTTATCCTTGTATTGGTGTCACTCTATACCTCCGTTTTGTAACTATGATTTAACTACCTTAATCACCCAATGGCGTAGTTTTATATAATGTTTCGATAGGATGTAATTTTCAACCATCAATGAAAATTTTTGTGTTTCCTATCAAAAAAAAAATATGAAAAAATTAATTATTAATGCATCAATGATAGCTATGTGAGTTTAAGTGACTAATTGATAACTACGTGAGTTTAAGTGACTAATTGGAAACAAAAAAAAATACCACAAATAACTTATTTTTACGCCATATTTTACGGTGATTACAAAAGACTATTCATTAAATTTATCAAACCATTGAAACTAAATTAATTTTTATAATCATCAAAACTATATTGTAACTATCTTCAAACCCATAAAAACTAAATTATAGTTTTTTGAAGTTTTCAAAATTTTTTTTTTTATAGTTTTTGAAATATTAAAGACTAAATTCTTTTTTTTTTTTCAACCATTAATTATAGATCTTACATTTGTTATTTTTTTAAAAAAAAGACAGGAAAAAAAAAAGATATAGAAAAACCTATTTTCTTTAATAAGAAAAAGGTGGTGGAAATATAGGTTGGAAAATGGTGTTGAGCGTTGGAACAACGAGGAGGTGAGCCTCTTCTCCAGCTCTCCAAAACCCCAAAACCCCAATTTCAGAACAACTTCTGCAACTGCAAACCCTAACCTCCACCTCATCAATGGCGTACTCAACCATCTTCAACGCCTACATTAAGCCCTCCATTTCCATTTCCTTCAAACCCACTTCCCCTTCTCCCTTTTCCAATTCCTCGTCGCGCTTCTTCACGCGCCTCCTCTTCAGCAGCCTTCCCATGGGTTTTTCCAGCTTCCCGTCCCGGCCCGCCCCCGTCTCCCGTGCTCGCTGTGCCAGCCAATTCAAGTGGGTCGAAGTTGGGTCGAGGGAAAAACAGCAGGGCTCTGCCGGGAATGTTGCGTTCCCGTTCTGGCAGCATCAGCCCTGCTTCAATTATGGGAGGCTTGCGTATGAGGATGTGTGCAGTGATGATTCCGATGTCGAATTCCGGTCGTCGCCTGGGAAAATTGTATGTTTGTTTTGTTTGTGGTTCTTTTTTTTTTTTCTTTAATATCCCGGGATATACGACTTGACCCTTAATTAATTCCTAGGTAGGTGGCCATTATTGAACCCTGTTTGAGCTGTTGCAGGTTTTAGAGTTTGTTTTGTTTTTGTTTTTTGTTTTTGATATCCGGACGAGCTTGACCCTAAATTAATTCATAGATAGGTGGCGAGTATTGAACCCATCACCTCTTCACTCTGATCACTAGGCCAGATCCATGATGGTTGAGCTGTTGCATGTTTTAGAGTTTGATGGATTTGTAGTTAGTTCCTCCTGATAAGAATTCGAGTTGCATTTAGTTTATGTGTTTGGAGATCAATTTGTGACTGGTTAATGGATGGATGATAGTAGTGTTGAAAGGCGGAGGAGGAAATGCATAGAGAATAAGAAAGATTTCTTTTTTTTTTTTTTTTTTTTTTAGGATTACAACAATTGGGGGGTGGGAGAGACTCGAACCCAAGACCTCTAGGTTACATTGATGCCGCTTGAGCTATTGCTCGGTTGGCAAATAAGAAAGAGAATTAATGATTTCCATATGAACCAGTGTGATGTTTTTTTGGCATATGTTGGTTTGTGGAGAATGTTTCTATTGTGGATAGTGTATGGCATTTTTAAGGACAGGAATAGGATGTGTGTGTTAAGTAGCTAGCAAAGAAGTATGGAGGTTGGATTTTGGAATGGTCTTCAATTCCCGAAAAGTGGAGTAGTAACTTTACTTTGGGCACCCGTGCTAGTTTCTCATTTTGATCATCTTGATCTTTTGGCTTTGGTTCATAATATATTTTGCTCATGAATTTCAGAGTTCACCAACCCTTGATAACGTTGACGAATGGAGATGGAAGTTAACCTTGCTTCTACGCAACGATGACGAGCAAGAAGTAGTGTCAAGGGAGAAAAAAGATAGACGTGATTTTGATCAACTTTCAGCATTGGCAACCAGTATGGGTTTGCATAGGTATTTCAACTTTATTCTTTTATTTTGAATACTTTTTGAATATGTTTTTAATCACCCATAGGACGCTTATTGACATTGTTTTCAATTATACTTTGGCAGCCGTCAATATTCAAAAGTCATTATATTTAGTAAAGACCCTTTGCCGAATTACAGGCCGGATCTGGATGATATGCGACCACAGAGAGAGGTATTTATTTTTTCATCCTCAAATTGGCTATAGTTCTTCGTTTAGGATATTAATTGAGTGTACCTTTTGTACTTATTAACTTTGTATCCATATTGAGTGATGAGTCATTCATATTTCTTTTTCATTTGCAGGTGTTCATACCTTTAGGTGTCCAACGTGAAGTTGAAATTCATCTCGGATCGTACCAATCTCACAAGTCTGAGACAAGAGGATGTTTTTCAAATAGTTACTTGCCAAAATCCAGCATTGTTGAAAACAGTGCTAACAATAATGGACTTTTTAAGCACCAGGAGGAGCCTTCCACAACACAAAGTGTTGTCATGGAGAAAATTCTTCGTCGCAAAAGTTTGCAACTGAGAAATCAATACCAAGATTGGCAGGTTCTTTCCCCCCCTAGTTTTATAGCTTTCTGTTATGATAATTCTCTTTCTTGTTGGCAGCCACATTTCCGCCTATTTGTTGAAGTACTTGTTTGTTTGACATGTGATAATTCTCTAGGAATCTCCCGAGGGCCAAAAAATGATGGATTTTCGCAAAAGTCTCCCTGCATTTAAAGAGAGGGAAACGTTTTTAAAAGCCATTTCAGAAAATCAGGTACTTGATTAGTTCAAATGATTAGCATAATTCATGCTGGGATGTAAGTAAACTTATTATTATGAACTTCAACTGATTTAATAAGATGATATGCAGGTAGTTGTTGTTTCTGGTGAAACTGGCTGTGGAAAAACCACGCAGCTTCCTCAGTATATATTAGAGTCTGAGATTGAAGCTGCCCGTGGAGCTTCTTGTAATATTATCTGTACTCAGCCAAGGCGTATTTCTGCCATGGCCGTTTCTGAAAGAGTTGCTGCAGAACGTGGAGAGAAACTGGGAGAGTCTGTAAGTAGCAGAACTAATGTTTTAATTATTATTATTTATTTTTTTGTATTTTTCTGTGTAACATTCTGACTTACTAAATACTTGAGTTCTACTTTTTTTTTGTTCTTGGAAGGTTGGTTATAAAGTTCGACTAGAGGGTATAAAAGGGAGGGACACTCGTCTTCTCTTTTGCACCACTGGTGTACTATTGAGAAGATTGCTTGTTGACAGAAATTTGAAAGGTGTATCGCATGTTATTATTGATGAGATTCATGAACGTGGAATGAATGAAGGTAATATTAAAATATTAAGATCTTGTTGTATCCATAGTAATTTTTGAAGATTTTAATGAACATGTTAAATATCTTTATGCTTTAATAAAGATGTCAATAAAAAATAAAGATAGCCCTCGGGTTTAACCAGCTTATATCTTTCTACCAGATTTTCTTGTTATTGTCCTGAAAGATCTTCTTCCTCGACGTCCGGATTTGAGGTTGATCTTAATGAGCGCAACTCTAAATGCCGAACTTTTTTCTTCTTATTTTGGTGGTGCTCCAACAATGCACATTCCTGTAAGTTCAGTGAATAAAAAGGAAATGCTATAGCTTCTCTTCTTTTCTTTTTTCTTTTTCCTGGTTGTTTCTAAGTAGGGTGTTGATAATCTAGGTTTTGATTTCCATCTTTACTTACCAGATAAGTGTAGACCTGTCTAGTTCTCTTTTGTTCAGCAATTGTTTGGTTTAAGTGTAGGATATTCATGGATGTTATTGATCACACACATTGTACAACTTATAGAACAGATCATGTTCAATTAAGGTCATTAGTGATCACATTATGCTCTTAGTCTTAGGCTCAAGTTTCAAAGTTCTAATATGTCAGTTTCCTTATACACATTTTAATGCAGGTGCTCACTGTTTTAACTTTTAACTCACCTTATCTTTTTTAGGTCTTTGTATATATTTATTAGAAAGGCGTTCAAATGCTATTTTTTATTCTCCTGGCTCTTCATATCATAAGTATTTTTAGCGGGATTCTTGTGCAGTAGATCGGACCTCGTCTGGTGATCATGGTTAACTGGTTACTATTGTATGATGAACCAAATGAGTCCACTAAACATAGTGCACACAGGAGTAAACTTTCTTCTAACCCATACCCATTTTATGTTCAGGGTTTCACATACCCAGTCCGTGCACACTTTCTGGAGAATATTCTAGAGATGACGGGCTATCGATTGACTTCATATAATCAAATTGATGATTATGGTCAAGAAAAGGCATGGAAAATGCATAAACAAGATCCAGCTTTAAAGAAAAGGAAGACCCTGATTGCTTCATCTGTTGAGGTATACAGAAATTATCCCTTTCATATATTGTATAATTTTCTTGTGATGTTACCACGGCTAGTAAGAAAGTTTAGGGATAATATTTGAACGTTCTAGCATCTCTAGAAGGAGATGCTAGTTGGTGGAATTTGCAAGCAGGTAGCAGGATACTGTTGGCAGAGAAAATAGCGAGACGAAAATAGCAAATTGAGATTTTAGTTCTAAGATATCCTAGTTGATGAAAATTCCAGCTCCAGATAATTCATTCCTATCCTCCATTTTTTCAGCACGTGCTGAACTTTCTTGTTTTGACAACAGGATGCATTTGAGGCTGCTAGCTTTTCAACATACAGTCCTCGAACCCAGGAGTCTCTATCCTGTTGGAATCCTGACTCAATTGGTTTCAACCTTATTGAGCATGCCCTCTCTTACATTGTCGAGAGGGAGAGGCCAGGCGCTATTTTAGTTTTCATGACTGGTTGGGATGATATTAACGGTTTAAAGGACCAGCTCCAATCTCATCATTTATTAGGGGATCCCAGCAAAGTGTTGCTCCTTGCATGTCATGGTTCGATGGCGAGCTCTGAGCAGGTAACTGTATTACTTGCACATGTGATTGCCAATATTATGGAATACTGCTTGGCCTCTTTGAATTTGAAATATTGCCGTTCATCTGACAATTTTTTTAAAAAATATTTTGTACTTTCAATTGAAACAGAAATTGATATTTGATAAACCTGAAGATGGAGTCAGGAAAATAGTCCTAGCTACGAACATGGCAGAGACTAGTATCACCATCAATGACGTAGTTTTTGTTGTTGACTGTGGTAAAGCAAAGGAGACATCCTATGATGCAATAAACAACACTCCTTGTTTGCTTCCAACCTGGATCTCTAAGGCTGCCGCCCGACAAGTAAGAATAGTCTGATAACACTGGATTTTGTATGTTGGCGATGCCATTTCAAACTCATCCTAGTTTATTTTCATATATTTTTCTTTACCATAAAAAATTGAATAAAATTGTGAAATTCTATATGCTTCAACACAACAGTTAGAAAGGAATTCAGTCAATCCACACCTTTCTGGGTTGCTTTGGAAATTAAAGAAATGGATTTACGTGTACTGAATATGGTGTTTCTCTTTTGTTATGAGTATAATTTAGTAACATTTGAATTAATCACTGACTTGGTTGACCCTCTTCCCCCACCATCCAGAGAAGAGGTAGGGCTGGTCGTGTTCAATCTGGCGAGTGTTATCATCTCTATCCCAGATGCGTGCATGATGCCTTATCCGATTATCAACTGCCAGAACTTTTAAGGACCCCATTACAGTCGTTGTGTTTGCAAATCAAGAGTCTACAACTTGGAAGTATATCAGAGTTCCTATCAAATGCATTGCAGCCACCAGAGCCATTATCAGTAAGTCCAACTTTAATTTGCTTCTCAGCATTATAGTTGTGGTCTTACATGGAAGATAATTTGATGAGCCGTTTCTATCAAAAAAAATTTTGGAATTTATGCTTCCTCTGTCTGTTATTTGTATTCCACCTTGCTTATTTGTTATTTTGGTCCTTGAAGGTTAAAAATGCCATAAAATATTTAAAGACAATTGGAGCTCTAGATGAGAAAGAAAATCTGACTATTCTTGGTGCATATTCTTTCCTCTTCCCCAGTGTTGAAAAACTATTTCTTAATATTTCGAATGTTATTTTTTTTCCTCTTCAAGAAAGGGTAGGAACCTGAAATTCTGGTTTGTTATCCTGCAGGGCAACACTTATCAGTTCTTCCAGTTGAGCCTAAACTGGGGAAAATGCTTATATTAGGAGCTATTTTCAACTGCCTCGATCCGATTATGACTATTGTTGCTGGTCTTAGTGTCAGAGATCCTTTTCTCTTGCCATATGATAAGAAGGATGTAAGTTCGCTCTAACATTTCATTCTAAAACATTGATTATTTACTTTATGAGAAGTTGTTTCTCAGGAGCGGCTGTTACAAACGTAATTTGTTATAACATCTATTTTTGAAGGAATTGATTCTTATTGTGATCCTTTTCTCTTGATTCAGTTAGCCGAATCGGCAAAAGCACAGTTTGCTGCGCGTGCCTGCAGTGATCATCTTACCTTAGTTCGAGCTTATGAGGGTTGGAGAGACGCTGAAAGACAGCAATCCGGTTATGACTACTGTTGGAGAAATTTTCTCTCCATGCAAACTCTCAAAGCCATGGACTCTCTGAGGAAGCAATTCTTCTTTTTGCTAAAAGACGCTGGCCTAGTTGATTTTGTTGCAGAAAAATGCGACCACTCGGACCACGATGAACATTTAGTCCGTGCAGTCATTTGTGCTGGTTTATTTCCCTCAATTTGCTCTGTTGTGGTAAGCTATGTTTGATTTATTCATCTTCTTTTCTTTTTGGTTTGTTGTAAAAAAAAAAAACTTTCTTTTCCTTTTCTTTTTCCTCTCCTATCTGGGGGATAATTAATCTGAAATTGCAATAACTTGGGCTTTGCTACAAATGATTGTCGTTTTCTACTAGTACTAGCAATTTAAAGTTTCAAGAGCAGCGCAAATGATTATATCAACTTCGTGGAAATACTTGATTTATAGCTTTAATTGGTTTGATGCTTTTTCTAAATAGTTAACTAACCTTTATAATTATCTTTGATTAAGAATCTCATGAAACAAACTGATAACTCTTCATAAAGCTTTTTTTTGAAACAGTTAACTCTTCATAAAGCTTTAATAATCTAAGTAAGGTAGGCACTGATTATATTATTGTGAACAGAACAAAGAGAGATCAATAGCTTTGAAAACAAGGGAAGATGGTCAGGTTATGCTATACTCGGTAAGTTTTTCTCGTTTCATGGCTTCTTGGTTTCTCATTTTGCCATATTATTGGATAGAAGGTGTTCAGCATTTAGACAATCGATTCACTTTTCTTTTTTTTTAATTCTTTTTGACTAATTGAGCAGAACTCAGTTAATGCTGCCTGTCCAAAAATTCCCTACCCATGGCTGGTGTTTAATGAAAAGGTGAAAGTCAACTCAGTCTTCCTTCGAGATTCTACCGGTGTTTCGGACTCTGTTCTCCTTTTATTTGGAGGACACGTTTCAAGAGGAAAATTTGTACGGTTTCTCTTTTAAAACTCCGCTGCTGAACATTACTTTTTACGCATCTGTTTTCAAAACTTAAGTCTGTGCTTGACCAATTATTTGAATTTTGTAGGATGGTCATCTCAAGATGATGGATGGTTATTTGGAGTTTCTCATGAAACCTTCATTGGCCGAGACTTATTTGAGCCTTAAAAGGGAACTTGATGAGCTTGTTCATCAAAAAGTAAGCTGTGCATTTTTGTTTTGGAACTTCATTTCCTTTACTCACTGCATTTCTTAATCCAAGTTATTATAGGTGTTGTTGTCCTCTTCTCAATTTGAGTTTTATTTTTGCAGCTTTTGAATCCAAAGTTAGATATGCAACCACACAATGAACTACTGTCAGCGATAAGGTTGTTGGTGTCGGAGGATCGCTGTGAGGGTAGGTTTGTCTTCGGTCACCATCTGCTCGTGGATGGTCCACCTCAACAGAAAAATGGTGATGGAGCTGGGGGTGATAATTCCAAGAGCCAGCTTCAGACCATACTTCAAAAGGCTAAACATGGCATACCGACATACGAAACTAAGCAATTAAAGAACAACCAGTTCCGCTCCACCGTTATTTTCAACGGGATGAACTTTGTGGGCAAACCTTGTAGCAACAAGAAACTTGCAGAAAAAGATGCAGCTGCTGAGGCTCTGCTATGGCTACATGGCGACATGCCCGTCTCCCCAATCTATTGAACAATTGGCAACATCGTTTCGTAGTTCCAAATGGAGTTGATTGGACAGATAAAGAGTACAAAAAGACGATACTCGTTATTGGCTTTGAATGACTGCAACTCGCTCGTGCTTGAAGCTCTTATATAGACTGGGAAGATCAATGTTCTAACCATGGCTAGGCAACAGTCAGTATTTTGTGACCCTTCATGTACAGGTCAAGGGCAATGCAAAGCTGCAGCAGAGTTGAGTGTTGTTTGTTCACCATATTTTGCTGGTGCTCAAACATATTTTTGCTCAAATTGATAATGTTATACATAGGGTTCAGTTCAGCAACAAAATAGGGGTTTAGGTTTTAACACTTAACCAAATTTTGAAGTTAGGTCATAGATTTTAAAGCAAAGTTTAGAGTGAACAACATGCTTCTAGCTTATATTCTCATAGTTCATTATGGCTTCCCGAATATTGCTGAACTAACATGAAACGGCACAGTATTTATATTTCAATATTATGTGCAAGAAAATCATGGTCATACTATAATGGAACGAAGCTTCGATTTTTCATTTTTTGTTAGAAAAAATAATAATAATATTTTGTGCAAGAAAACATAAAAATTGCTATTAAAAATTTAAGGAATCATAGACTAACTTCTAAATTTAGAATTTGTTTTTTTAAGCCGTAGCGATGGTTTATTAACAAACTAGCGCAAATCAATCTTCGATTGATATCGGTATATTAAGTTGAAAATACAATCTCGGTAAAAAAAAAAGTTCAAAATATGGTCTATAAATAAAAAAGAAATATTTAAAATATGGTGCTAGTCGAATCAACGAACTATTATTTAAGTAACATTTGAGATTGGAGGACTAATACCAATTATGAATATGTAAGATTCTCATTGAAGAGTTCAATTGCAACTTGGACAGTTTCACTTTGTTAAGAAAAAAAAACCATCCTGATTAAATTTAAAATTTCACAAAACTAAATATATTAAAAGATAAGAAAATCCATACATTTTACAAATGAAAAAAATCAACTTGATTAAGATTGGAGTTCTCTCCACGGTTTGAAACTTCCAAAATCGAACGAATTTTTACTAATTCTTCATCATTTTTACTATTAAAAGGAACTCACTTTTAATCATTTATTTTTAGTCATTTATAAACTCATTTGAATCATTCCTTTCAAATCAATCAAAATAACTCATTTTTAATCATTTATTATTTAAAAACTAAAAATTGTTACTCATTTTAAATATACGACTAAACAAAAGCTAAGAATCTAACTCCTCTACACAAACATGCAAACAAATTTTTTATTACAACTTTCAACTTTTAACTACTCAATATAACTCCTTAAACTAAATCCTACCTTAATATACCAAAGAAACAGTCTCCTCAAGTTGCTGAGATTGCCTTTTACATGAAGGGGCCGAAACATACTTTAATTCGAAAATTTCTACACCAATTACCAAATGCATCAACTTCAGCCCAAATTAGCAAATTGGCAATACAAGTTCTTGCAAAATCTTACAAAGTATTCAATCATCGAATCAATTACCAATTGCTGCAGAAATTATGCTTCAAGAACAAAACCAATAAGATTATAGATGCGACAATAATATGAATCTTGTAAAGAAAACAGCAAAAACTTTATACCTCTGAACTTTGGCATATCATATCTTAAGACAAAACACATAAGTTGACCTCAAAGTCATTAAATTAAAAACCAAATTCATCATCATCACTTCCAGCAAAACCCTAACGAAAAAGCTAAACATTGATATTATGGTCTGACAAGTTACTTCTCAAAATAGAATCAAAACAGTGCGTCTGGAAATAACCAGAGGGAGGATCTAGATTTCTAGTAGCGGCCAATGCCCCACACTCTGATCAGTCCATCGGTGTAGCCGCTAAACAATGTGCTCCCGTCTGCGTTCCAGCTTAAACTCGTGCAGTAGATGACCTGAAATTCCAACACAAAACTTGCATCAGAAAAAGAAAGATTCAAATTTTACATGAAATAGTTGCCCCAAAGACCCATCAAGGATTTCAATTAACTTATCCAACAAGGTTTCTAACAATCTGTGAGTAGAAAAAATCCTTAAGACCCAACTTCTTCGATTTCATTTAGCATGAGATCTGAGCAGAAGTGTAAAAATTGAATCTTTAATGCAAGCATAACAACGGCAGAATATACTTGCATACTTATGAAACACCAAAAGCGTAACAAATGTGCATCATACTACCAATCTATAAAATTGAAAGAATCTTTTATGTACGACTTAACATGTGAAAGTCTTGACTTTGTTCACCATGTAGATGTGATATATTAGAGGCAGAAATGAAAAAGCAAGACATTTAAGATCGAAAATAAAACTACATAAGTAATCTATATCTTTTACTTTATATATGTGACTATTCGGGCCAGCTTTTGCGCACATGGACTAATGTCTCTAGATATACTGACCCCACAACATTAGAATAATTAATTCTTAGATAGGTGACAACCATGGATTGAACTCTTATGTACTCCAAGGTACTCTTTTGAAGATAAGTAATCTATTTCTGATGTATATATTTACAATGGCTGATAAAAACGAAGAAGCAGAAATCGAGAAACCCATCATAAACAATCACAACCCTATAATTAGAGTTGCAATAGAGTTCCAGGAAACATACAAAAAAACTAAACCTAAATAACTCGAAATTCAGGATAAGCTAAACGTAATAAACATAGAATGCCGATTAAACAATATGATTGATAATTAAAATCAGAACAAGAATAGCTCAAATAAATCATCAACGAGTATTCAAAAACGATAAACATGGCTCCAATGTTCATATAGTATAACATGTAAATCGAATATACCTTCGTCTTGTTGGCAGTAGCAGCATGGGTATCATCGGTTTTCTCCGCCTCTGCTTTCAAATCGACCTTCAAATCCTCGACAATGCTCTTGCTCTCCAAATCCCAGATCTTAATACTGCTCTCAGTAGCAGCACAGAGCCAGTACCTGTTGGGGCTGAAACAAAGAGAATGAATAATCGACCCAGCATCCAACGAGTACAGCTTCTTACCCTCAGCCAAATCCCACAGCAGAATCACTCCGTCTTTGCCGCCACTAGCGCACAGCGAGCCATCCGGCGAGACCGCCACCGTGTTGACATACCCAGAGTGACCAGCGAGAGTCACTCTCAACTTACAATTAGTCAAATTCCAGACCTTCACAGTCTTATCCCACGAAGCCGAAACAATCGTCGGCTGCAGCGTATTAGGGCTAAATCTAACACAGCTAACCCAATCATTGTGCGCATCGCCGTCCTGGATTGTGTACTTGCACTCACCGAGAGTGTTCCATAGCTTGATCGTCCGGTCGCGAGAGGCCGAAACGATCTGTCGATTGTCGATTGAGAATGCGACGGAGATAACATCCTTCGAGTGGCCGACGAATCGACGCGAGGTGACGCCGGTGGCGAGATCCCAGAGGCGGAGCTCGCCGTCCCATGAACCGGAAAGCGCGAACTGACCGTCGGAAGAGAGGACAACGTCCTGAACGAAGTGAGAGTGGCCGTTGAGCCTTCGTTGAGGAACGCCATAGGTTTTCTCGTCCTTGGTGAGCCGCCATAAGATGATGGACTTGTCACGGGAAGCGGTGACGATCATGTCGGAATTGTCGATCGGAGTTGCAATGGCCGTCACCATATCGGTGTGAGCCCTCATTATTCCGCGCAGAAAAAGCATGTCCGCCATTGTTGCTGAGCTTCGATTCTTCGATTTTGGCTGTGAAAGATTTGTGAATTGTGAGCGATAGAGGTGGAGATGAGGAAGATGATAACTTTATATAGTGTTTGCGAATTAGGGTTTTGAGAAACCGAAACCCTAGGGGGGACTGATTGGGCCTGCAAAACTAAAAACCCAATTTATATTTATTTTGGCTAAATTGAAGATATTCATAATTAATTTTTTACCAAAATGTAATAATTTGATTAAGATTTTTTTTAAGTTGGTTAATTTGATTAAGAATTATATTTGAATGTCATTTTGGAGATTTAAAATAATAATATATTAAGTTTATATTTGTGTTTAGGGGTGGGAGATTTTTTTTTTTTTTTTTTGGAAAAGAATGGGTGGAAGAATTTAAGTATTCAAAAAAGTGGAAGAATTTAAATCTATGATGTTCTTGCTAAAAGTACATACTCCATGTTGAAACTACAACATATTTGAATAATTTGAAATTTAAATAGTGTAGAATATAATATATTATCTTATGAGAATAGTTGAGAAAAGCATAATTCGGTCTCTAGAATTATGCATGTTAGGTATCCAATACCTTACGATTGAAAATAGCCGAGATAGTCACGGATATATAGACTTTCGTAAACAATTGAAAGTGTGTATAAGTCAGGTGAAACACATCTATAATAGATGGTGGAAAAAGACTAACAACCTGTTAGATATCAAATACCTTACTATTTCCGTAAAATCACATAATAATACAAAACACCAATGTAAAAGTAAACTGTGATATTGATATAAATCATACAACATTTTAATGTCAAGGGAATTCGTAGGAAATTAATTACAGGTAGATGGTCACCATGGATTTAACTCATCACATTATGTACATCAAGCCCTCTTTGAACAATTGCGTCACTCCATGATGGTTTCCCTTTTAATAATATTCAATTGTGTAAGAGAGAATCACAAACCATTTTTAACCAATTGAGTCATTACATGATGGTTTCCCTTTAATAATACTAAATTGTGTGAGAGGGAATTACAAACCCTACGTAAATCACAATAATGGTAATACTGCTCTCACGTAAATGAGAGTCAAATACTAATTTTCATAATTGAACATAAAACAACTAAATCAACATGTCACCAACCTTTGTAGAGTTAAATAAATTTCACGAGCCCAAACACATGTGGTTTGCTATTTCTTTTTTTTTTTTTTTTATAATATTCGCTATTAACGGGATCAATTTGCACGTATTTTCACTAATGTTAATGTTATGAGACATCTTCTGATCTTATAACATTTGATTGTCAATAAAACTTATAGGAAATTAAATACTAGGTTGGAGACTAGATAAGGTTTAATGTGATTCAATAAAAAGGAAAATTTGTTAACCTCCAATTTAATATAGTAATCAAGGGCAAATGGAAATGCAATCAAGTATTGCATGCGCTCAACACATAGACTATATATTGATCCACATGTCTAGATTTCCCATTGAATTTGCGTTTAGAACTTAGTCGAAGAGTAATATGTATGCTCTTTTATTTGAAGTTGAAAGTTACAAATGGAATAAAATAAATTATACCTAAATACGCGACCAAGGATAATTATAATGTTTTAATTAATCAATCTAACCAAAATTCACACCTAACCTAAAGAATGTATAATCATCTCATATATTTGTAGACATTCAAAAGGAGACATCATGTAAATTGAAATTTAATCATAGCTTCACACGATTTAAGATAGAGAATTTATCATCAGCTAACTCTAGTATTATATTTATAATAGAATTTTTAAAATAATTCATTTATAACATATTTTTTTCTATTAATAACTAGTGATAAAAACTCAGTTTTGAGTTATATTACTCATAGAAAATTCAACCATAAAATGAATCTATTATTGATTGAATTCTATCATTAGTAGAACCAAATAAGTGATATAATTCAATTTAGATTTTCTATTACAAATGAATTAGTTTTGATTTTGTGTTATAGATCAATTTTTTTTTTTTTTTTTTTTTTTTTTTTTTTTTTTTTTTTTTTTTTTTTTTTTTTTTTTTTTTTTTTTTTTTT
>JBBMEF010000008.1:9791681-9811951 GCA_037832685.1 Sicyos baderoa | reverse complement strand
GGGGGGGGGTTTTTTTTTTTTTTTTTTTTTTTTTTTTTTTTTTTTTTTTTTTTTTTTTTTTTTTTTTTTTTTTTTTACATACAAAATTCCAAGATATTTTATTTAGACACCTATTCCAAAAATTATATCAATTTTATTTTTTAAAAAGTGTACTAATTTAGTTTCTCCTAGTTGATAAAATTTACCAAATTTAGTGTAGGTAGTGAACTAAAGCGTTTTTATGTTAATTTTGACAACTTTATAAAAATAGTCAATAGCAAAACTATTCCACTTTTATCATCTTCGATTTCACTTAATTCAAGTATTTTTGTACTAAAAAAAATATTAAAGTATTTATTTTTTCTTATTTTTGTAACATATTTCAATTTAAGTATGTTGTTCATCCCAAGATACTAAATGTATACGTTCGATTTCAAAAATTGATATTTGTCTCACTTAATTCGAGTATTTATCTATCATAAATGAGTGAAATATATATTCTCAATTTTTGCTATATTTGAATTTGTTTTTTAAAATTATTCATATAATTGATTTTTATTAATTCATGAAAAAACATATAAAGTTTATTATTATTATTATTATTATTATATAATAAAACAAAGAAATAAATATTTGTTCAAAATAAATAAATAAATAAATAAAAGCCCTAGATAAAGTGTAATATTGTATGTGTGGAGATTCCACAACCAACGAAAGGAAATTAAAGGAAAGAAAAAGAAATTCTACGAAGAGCAATAAGTTCATAGACCCAACTCCAAGAGGTAAAAGATTATAATCCAAAAACTTGATTAGCAATTCAACATACTAATCATAATCATAATCATAATCAACCAAATCAAATCAAATTACCCATTTTAATTTCTCACCTTGCAGATTTGTTGTTGCCATCTTCAACCTCCAAACCCTTGAAATCCCATTACCCAATTGGGACTAAGAATCTGTGTTCATAGAGAGTGCAAAACCTGCATCGACTCCCATTTCGCGTTTATCAATCTCTTTTCCTTTCTGGGTCGGTCTTAGTTTTGTTTTCTTTTGATGATTTTGATATCTGTGTTTCGTTTTTCTAAAACTGTTTATAGATTTTTGTTTTCTTCTCATCTGTGTTTTTTTTTTTTTTGTCGAAATTGATTTGCAGACAATCAAGGCTCGGTGATGGATATTTGGTTTGATTCATGACATCGAAATGTTTCCTTTAAGGTCGGTTCTTGTGATCTTTCAGCATTATTTCCCCTAGATTATACTGTCTGGAAGCTGAATTTATTAACTCGTTGTTAGGATTTCACAAATGTGTCACATTGAAAAAGTGGGGAGTTATACAAGTATTTATAATAGATATCCGTTACTCACCTCATTAACAATTGGGGTATCAGAACCCATAAAGCCCAAACGGGTGTTGGTCGAATAAAAATGAAATTGTGATTCGAATCAAGATTGGTGAGCCCAAAAAGAGGCACCATTGTCTCACATTGGGAAAGTGGGAAGTGTTACAAGTATTCATAAGAGATTTTTGTTACTTCCCTCATTACCAATTGGTTTTGAGGTGGAACCCCATATTCTCTAATACTCGTGGATGTTTCTGTTAGTTGTTCTTATTTTTTGTCCCTTGTTTAGAAATGCTCCTGTTCTCTGGTTTGAGACAATTGCGGTTAGGATATGATGGTTGGTTTTTGATTGATCAGTATTGAATAAATGAGTTCACGTTCTTTATGACAAAATTGATTATGAATTATTGTAATTTCATTGTTTATTTTGATGTATCTCCGGAAAGAAACAGAATTATGGTACTTTTATCCTTACTATTTGATCAAGGATAAGATTGTTAGTTGTGTCTTTTATATAATCGGGAATGAGAGCTTCATCCCACTCTATACTTGGGGGCACGGCACCTATCCTAGTGCTCGAAGACAGTAAGAGATTTTATAATTATGATCACTTGTTATTTTCAAACCTTAAACCTCCAATAGAGTATATTTAGAGACCCCAAACCTTTGTCAGTGAGGTTGTCCCTTGGGGACTATGTCTTGTATGTGATTTGAAAGAACTGGAAGAGAGAGAATGTATTGTGAAGAGGGCAAAGGCTTGGGCCTACCCGCCAATGTGAAACATCCATAGAAAAAAAGCTTCTTGGTTGTTTACTGTTAAAGAAAACTCATTAGGTTTTCATTAGGTTGTATAAACATGGATGTCTTGGCCAACTCTGGTGGACTCCAGTCTCCAACTAACTACATGGGACATCTATTTGAACTCTACAATTTTTGGCATGAAACTTATGGAACATTTGATTTCTTAGTTAGCAGACATCGTGATTTGAACTCGTGGCTTGTAAAGTATCCCTTTTGCACATTGCTTCTTTGATTATTGGGTCAACCTAACATCACTTAAATAGAACTATCTTCCAGTTTCAATATATTGATCTCACAATATGGTTTGGGAATCCAAAATGACGTCGTAGGCAGATTTCGATAGTTAGAGGTCGATAAGGAGCTGTTACATTTGTTTGGTTTCTTCAATTTCACTGTCTTATTATGGCAAACATTGTGTGAGCAGGGATCTTTGGAAAAGGCATAAGAGGAAGATTTTAATTACAGCTGGTGTGTTTGGAAGTGGATATTTTCTTTACCGACAATATGATTACTACAGTCGAAGGCTTCATGATATTCAGAGAGAGTTGGATAATGAACGTGAAGCAGACGAGCTCATTAAAGTCCAGTTAAGAGAAGCTTACTTTTATCCCTCTTTTTATTGGTATCGGTTTTCTTAGTTCTGTAACTTTTGTGTTTGTTGGATTCGTGCTTACAGAATACAAGCTCATTTTGAGAACATTCAAAGAATAGCTGATACGACGACACTGCCTCATGCTATACAACATTTACACAGTCGAATAGGGGAAGATTTGGATCTTTCACACTTGACCGAGAAGTTAATGATGGGGAAGGGTCAGCCAAACACATTGACAATAACTGAAAAGGTTGATCTATGGGAAAACCTCAAAATACTAAGTAAGAAGTGATTTCATTTTGGTGTTTATATTCTCTGGTTTTTTAACTGTAACCTTTCAGCTTAACTGAAGACAATAGACTTAGATCACCTTGGTTGGTATATATTTTTCCAGGCTTCACAAAGATGGTGGTATCACTCTGGGCAATAACTGTGTTAAGCTTATACATTAGAGTTCAAGTCAACATCTTAGGAAGACACATGTACATTGATACTGCCCGTGGTCTCGGTAGCTCCCATTTATTTGTAAGGCCTGCTGTTTTGCTATTTCATGCTCTTATGATCTTATCAACTGTTTCCATACCATTGGAATCACTACATAGTCATTTTCCTATTTATTTGGCTTCATTTTTTACATATGATTTGTTGTTGATGACAGTGCTATTTTTTCATCTGGCATAGAAGGGCTGATGAGTATCCACTAGATTTATTATTTGAGTTAAGAATAATTTACTAACTGAAAAATTCGAATGCTCTAGATTTCTGACTGGAACTTCCAATAATTATAAGTGTTTGATCAATGATGCTTGCGAAGGAGCTCATGATTCACACCTATTGGCTGCTAGGGCCTTGTCATTCTTCATTTTAACTCAAAATTTCTATTGAATTACCACTATGCCCTTGCTACTATTCTACTAATACTTCCAACTAGTACTCAACTCTCACAATGAGATGTTAAATGTTTTTAATATCATAACTAGAAACTATGCAATGTGTGTTATTATTTAGTTCTTTTTTTTTACTCCTTGTTCTCTTTTATCTGATATTAGTCCTTGCGATTCCTGATTTCACAGGAGGAGGCTGATCTCATCGATAGGGACGACCAGCAGAGATTTCTGGCCATCTCTGATTTTCTCTCTAATTATGGTCTGAATGCTCTGGTTCCTAAAATGCAGGTAGCAGTTGCTGAAGTTCTCAAGAGGTAAGGGGCTTGTTTGAATATAGGTTCAGAAAAAAGTTTCTCCTTGGAATTTTCACAAGTGTACATGCACATCAGATCAGAAATATTCTTAAAACCTGCTATAGAATTTTTTTTAACTCACACTACAAAAGTAAATGCCAGCTGTTTCTAGTCATATGAATTGATATATCTTTTTTCTATAAGATAAAGTATTTTTATCATTCTCTGATTATGCTTTTATTTAATTTTATAAGTAGATGAATGTCACAAAAAATAAACTGCATGCTTCTATACTATCTTTCTGTTCATACGTTTGAATCACACAGGTGCAAGGTTTTTTGATCACTTGGGAACTGGGACTATTTCTTCCAAAAAATTTATTCAATAATTTCGGTTGATGTAATTAAAATTTACCGAACCCATCAACTTAAGCTTTTGAGTTGATGAGAAATTTGGTCTTCGGTTCAAACCCATGTTAAATCATTTCATCCCCTATTAATATTGATTTCTGTTTGATGAACATTCTCAAATTTTCAATCATGTAGGGGAGTGTTGGTTGATGTAATTAAAATTTACCTCAACTTATCCGCTTAAGTTATTGGGTTGATTGGTAATTTAACATAATTCAACAAATATGTTAGATTTATAACTTTATTGCATAATTAGCCTAACATACTTCCAACCTTTTATCATATAAATCACATGGGGCCAAAGGTACTTGGGAAATTGAAGTAATATTAGGAGACATTTGTTTAGTCTAATTAATTAGGGTTGGATATATTGTTTTTTTATAACAAGCTCGGCTTTCAAGTAAACTGGAAACATGGTTTTCCCAGAGCATTGTTTGAGAATGTCTTACCGAGATCACGCCCGGATTACTACAATGTCTTGTAGATCTGTCTATTTCAATGCTTTCTCAGACGTGATTAACATTCTTTGTTGATTTTCTTGGTTGCAGAAAACAGTTGCGAGATGTCTTTACTACGACTATACTCCATGAAACTATTATACAAATAATCAAAATCTTCATGAGCGCGGGAAGTCCCCATCATTGGTTGGACTACTTAATGCCCAAGGACAATCAATTTAGTATTATAGACACGGTCTCCACCGATGACGATGCAGCCGTCCCTAATTTAAATAAGTTCGACCAACTTATGATGGAGACTAGAGCTGTACTGCTAAGGTATGGGGATAGTAAATTACCAGTCTCATTTCTTTCTTCCTTCAAGGCAGTCTTGAATGTTTGCTTAAGAATGCATTTGAACTGAAAATCTTGCTTCCTTGTTGACGCATACGAGTTTTTTGTCGTTTCTACATTCCTCTTGTGAACATATTCCTTTTTATAAACCATAGTGGGTTTACCTAGTCATCAAATACGGGCCTTGTAAATAATAAAGTGCGTAAAGGTTATAGGTTCAATCTTTAAAGGTAGCATGTAGGGTCAGACGGTTGTCCCACAATAATAGTCAAGGTCCGTGTAAGCTAGTCAGGACACTCACAATTATATATATATATTCCTCTTAGAACTCAAGCTGGAGAACCTATACTAGCTTAGATGTCTTAGGTTCGAGCCATTGGTTGAGCTTAATAAATAAATCTCTAGATGTCTCTCAAATCTGAGCCTTGGAGCTAGTTATCCCGAGTATAGAGGAGCTAAGCTCCAACTTCCCGGTTATCAAAAACTAAGGCCGTGAACATATTCCTTCAACTTGAATGCAACATCACCACCAGAGAAATTTGTAAACTTTCAATTTATGTTAAAGATATATCATGTTTCTTCTCTTTTGTATGGGTTCAGTGCCGAATTCGGGAACATCGTCGAGAGATCATTAGAAGTAGGAGTCGACGGGTTGATGGAAGAAATGGAGGGTTCGCTTGCTGGAGGCAGCAGCAGCAGGGCATCAGGGATACCACTGGCCAGACTTGTGCCAAGAGTTGCCCAAATGGGGCCATTGCTCCTTGAAGATCCAATAAAAAGTAGTTTCATCCAATTGATAAATGGTATACCAGAAGTGGAAATCTTCTTCACTCTCCTCTATGCAAACATGCCTGCCTCCTAGAACCACTTGAAGTTTTACAATTTTATAATAATTTGAAATTCTTTCTACTCAAGGTTTAGTGGTTTCATCATACTTATATTTGTAAGTCTTGTATGTTTTAGTTTATTCTTAAAAATAATATTCATCCAAAAGCCTCAAGGAAATCATGTATGAGGTGATCTGGATAGGTATAAATGTTGTTGGATTATCATCACCACTTGTGAATTTATTGAATTTGATTGTTATATTCATCAAAAATGAAATAAGACATAAATTTGGTTTACCATTATAGAATGGGGTGAAGAAAAATGGTTATTGATATTTAGTATAAGTATTGTTTTTGTTTTTGTTTTTTTTTTAAATTTTTTTTATTGTATTTTGAAATGAGATTAATTATACTCTGATCATTCGAGCTATATTTTCTAAATATGAAAAACTAGCAATATTTGTATACCATACTTAAGGAGAATTTAGTTGAAGGATTTACTAACTTCACCTCGAAAACTTACATCCAAACGAGTTTTAACTAATTCATCATTTTTTTTACTTTGAAAAATTATTTCTCATTTATAACCATTAATTTATAATTATTCATCTATAACTATTCTATCATTTATAATCATTCATTTTAACTATTAATTTCAAACCAATCAAAATAACTCATTTTTAATCATTTTTTTAACTACTCAAAATAACTATTCATTTTAAATTTACATCTACACAACAAGGTTTTGATTCTAAATCATGTACACAAAAACTACATCCAAAAGAATTTTTTACTACAACTCTCAATTTTTAGTACACACATAATACCTCGGAAATTTGTTATGTATACCAACTTTTGAGTCATTTATTAAAATTATAACACATTTTTATCAAAAATTCGTTTATACAAAATTATGAGTGATTGAACTCAATCAATAACTAGTGATTGAGCTCAACTGATTGAATTCAATCACTAATTATTGATCGAGTTCGATTGAGTTCAATCACTCAGAATTTTGATATATGTACAATTATTTTCAATTTTGTATTATAAATGCAATTTTTTAGCCCAATTTTATTATACATAAAAAATCCCATAATACTTCCTTAATATAACTTTTTAAATTAAATCCTCTCTAAATAGAGTAAACAAACACCTAACTTTGTTATTTAAAAGAAAAAAAAAAGTCCATGTATGACGTGGAATGATTTGATCCACACGATACATTCGTAACGAAGAAAATCAGACATCTCTCCCGGCGAAGAACACAACCGTCACCGGAAGTAACTAACGATGAGCTCACTCGTAGTAGCGCCTTCAACTTTGAGCTCTTCATCCATAAGCTGGTTCGATTCGAGTTCATCTAATAAATCTCTCAAACCCCCTAAATTCTTCCCTAAAATCCCTAATGTAAAGGCCCAATTCCCCATTTCATTCGATTCTTCAAATCGGCCTTCAATTTGCAGATTTCCGAGAGCGAAAACCTGGGCAAATTCAGGCTCGAATGGCTCAAATGGAGCAACCCCAGTTCTTGTAGAGGAACAGAGCTCCAGTAATGTATGTGATTATGTTGTTTCTTTTGGTCCTCGACTATTGTCACGGGACATACCGCCTCACCCTACAACTTTTGGTGTTTATTTTGTCGCTGTGATTTCTTGTTTGTATGTTGCTATTCTCCTTAGAGTCACATTCGTTGCCGTTTATATGGGTTATGTTTAAGGTTTGTTGGGTTATTTCCGAATTCCACGAGGATGGTTTTGATTATTGGAAGTTCAATTGGGAATTTGTGTTGAAGAATGAAGTTTGTTCTATTGTGTTAGACTGTAGTGTATGGTCAATATTCTGTACATGTATGATGAAATGCTTGAATCAATCAACTATGTCGCGCCATCGTGGAGTGATCTAGTCAGTTCAATCCATAGTGATCAACTACATAGACAATAATTTTCTGTATTTTCGTGACATCAGAATAGTTGGTGTGCTTAAACTGGCTTGGACACTCAATTTTTTCACAAAAAAAAGTTATCTCTTTACCTACCATTATGTATTCTTCACTATCTCTCTCCCATATTTGTAGGTGTAGTTAACACAATGTCAATAAAATATGCAAATCTGCATGTTTTGTCTTTCGTTCTAAGACTGTTGTTTACGATTTATGTCATATAGCAATTTATGTTTCTCTTCATAAGCAACATCACTATTCAAAGCTAAGTAAACTAACACTATATAAATCTTGTAGATTGTGGATGAGGAAGTGGAAAAGAGTGTGAAAGTCCTAAAAGATGCGGCAAAGACTAGACGGGTAGCAGCAGCAGAAGTTTTGTCTGCTCTCTCAGTACTTGAGAGGGCAAAACTTGACCCTTCAAAGTTTTTTAATACACTTGGTGGAACAACCTCTCCTGGGAGAACCTGGATGCTTATTTTTACTGCCGAGGTTCATTTTATTTCCATTTCTTTTGCTAATTTAGAATATTCAATCACCCCAGTTCTCTAATGTCTTGATTTTAGTACTGAATTGCAGAAGAAATTGGGCAAAGGGCGGTACTTTCCTCTCACAGCCATCCAGAGATTCGATGCTGCTGTAAGTATATTTGTCTTTTTGTTTCCAAGGGGTGGTGCAATTGGCTGAATACTTGAGCTTTGAAGGTGTGCTCCCTCAAAGTTTCAAGTTCGAAACTCACCTGTCACATTAATTTGTAGACACCTCCTATGTCTCCATTCTTTTGTTATCTCCCGATGTCTGGCCTAAGGACGGGCATGGTTACCCTTTTTTTTGTTGATATCCGTGACTGTCCAATCCATTTTTTGCGCACCTCAACTAATGTCACGGGACATACCGCCTGACCCTATAATATTTGGATGCAAAGGAAACCCGTAGGAAATTAATTCCTAGTTAGGTGACCACCATGCACCCCAAGACCCTCATTGACCAATTGAGCCACGCCATGATGGTTTGGACGTGGTTACCCTTGTTTTTAAAAAAAAGTATATTTGTCTTTCTATCTGGATTTTGCTTTATGATTGCCATGTTTCCTCTTAGAAAAGACTGCATGTATTTATAAATGTTAATGTGCAATAGGTACATAGTCTAGGAATGCTCTCGTTGATTTTCCAAATTTCTTTTAGAAACTAATTCATCATTGCCTGGATTTTAGGGAAAAAGAATAGAGAATGGAGTGTTTTTGGGACCTATTGGAAGCTTAACATTTGAAGGTAGAATTTCATGGAAGAACAGAATACTAGCATTCATTTTTGAGCGAATTCGAATAAAACTTGGACCTTTAGACCCGTTAGAGATTAGTCTTGGTAAAACAGAAGAAAGGGAGCCAAGCAGCAAAGATCCTTTCTTTATCTGGATTTACGTTGATGAGGAACTAGCTGTTGCTCGTGGTCGAAGTGGGGGAACTGCGTTCTGGTGCCGGTGTCGCCGTGTCGATACTTAGTTCTTTTCTTCATCGAACATTTGGCCTTCTACTTTGTACATCACAAATATGTATGCTAACATCAATGTATCATGTATGTTGACATTCTCTGTCATATTCAAATGTTCAGTGTGTTCGTTCTATCATCTGAAAGGTGACTCTGAACTTTGTACTGTCCTATTTGCTTAGTCTGAACTTCACTTCTGGAGAAATCAATGGCATTTTACTTCATACTTCGCATTGTCACTTTTTTGTTATATAAAAAATAGGTTATACTATTTGCATCCATATTCAGTTAAAAAGTTATCTGAGCTCGGTGCCACTCCTCGGCAAGTCCGTCCCAGATATTCAGGCTGTTTGTAAGGTAAATGCCACTTGTCTCGCCAACAAGAGCATAGCTCTACTGGCATCTTGTACAACCTAGTGACATGAGGTTACAGATTTCAATCCCCCTTACTTCTCTCAGTTGTTGAATCAATCAAACAACCCGCTCTTCTAAGTTCTGTGGAAGTTTTCATCTTCTTCCATTTCAATCAGGTTTGTTGATCATTTGTACGATTACACAAAATTGGCCAAAGAACTTTCTCATTTTGCTTGGAATTATATGCCTTTTTTTCCTTTTTATGTTATTTTTTTTATACCTTTTGCTTGCAAAGATTATCATTGGTTGCTCCCTTCAAGGTCCCAGATTCGAAACTCACCTGTGACATACTCCTTCGATGTCTCTGGTGCCAGCCTAGGGACGGGGTGGTTACCTTATTTCAAAAAAAAAAAAGATTATCATTGGTTTTTGGGTAGTTTGATGCAAATCTTATTACTATTATTTTTTCTGTACAGTTATCTGTCTAGAAGTGAATGAATAAGTTGGTGGTGTACTCTTTTGTTTCTCTAGTTTCTTTCATTAATTCACGCCTGATTACTGGATTAAAATGGCAAAAATTAATTAAAAAAGAAAAAGAAAAAGAAAAAAGAAGAGTAGAACAATCTACAGAATAGATGCATATCACTCCAGGATTATAAAAATATTCAAACACAAACACAAACACCTCCTA
This sequence comes from Sicyos baderoa, assembly GCA_037832685.1. Classification (NCBI taxonomy): domain Eukaryota; kingdom Viridiplantae; phylum Streptophyta; class Magnoliopsida; order Cucurbitales; family Cucurbitaceae; genus Sicyos; species Sicyos baderoa. The sequence continues at coordinate 9,801,551 of JBBMEF010000008.1, read as the reverse complement.
TTTAACCTATGGAATTATTTCACTTTGACTGACTGTATTCTTTATATTTCTAACTATCATTGATTGTGTGGTGGTCATAGAGATCTTTAGGGATACAAGAATGACCACCTACCTGGAAAATAATTTTGTAAGCTAGCTCGGATACTCACGAATATATAATAAAAATGTATTCTTTCTGTTTTCTGTAACAAACAACTTATTTGAAATGAAATCTAAGTGTAGGATAAGGCATCTTATTGCTTATTTGCAGCTAACGACCGGACGTAGATCAGACTCCCGTTGAAGTAATCGACAAGAGTTTCTCTGGGTGGAAGGGATTCTCTGATAACTGGGATGTGGATGAAGTTTTGAGCCCATTCATGAAGGGATGGGACCCTTTCTTTGTCAAACACCTTCATTTCTCCAACTTCATCAATAACATTGAGCCAGTGGCAGATCCAACCTGCAGCTAAATCCAGGTAACCAATTTGCTCTCCACTAAAGAATTTTTTTCCTTGGATTTCTTTGTCAAGCAGTGCCAAACTTTGTATTGCAGCCTCCACAGCCTTTTCCTTCTCTTCTCCTTCAGCCTGGAAAGCTTCCCAAGCGCCGAACACGCCCTGCGGTTAGAAAAATATGGCGAGTACGTTAGTCTGAGGATAAGCCATGGTCTTGACTGATTTGGACTTTGGAGTGCATTCTGTTTTGTCTTTGTTTTTTACAACCATCCCATTTAGTTTGATCGTCTAAATTTTGCAAAAGTAAGACAGGTTTGGTTGATAACTTTTTGGTCTTCGAAAATTAAACTTATAAAAACGCTTCTTCTAGTTTCACATATGAGTTTGTTTTGTTATTACTTTATAAGATGCTTTCAAAATCCAAGGCAGGCTTTAAAAGCTAGAAAAAAATAAGGTTTGTTTCATAATAATTTGGTTTTTGTTTTTTTGATATCTGTGAGTGTGCGGGTCAGTTTAAGCGTACCTCAACTATATTCTCTCGAGCTAGATCTTTGATACTACGACATTTGGTTGTCAAGAAAACTCGTAGAAAATAACCATTATGGAGTGACTCAATTGGTCAAAGAGTGTCTTGGGGTACATAAGGTGATGAGTTCAATCTATGGTGGCCACCTATCTAGGAAATAATTTCTTACAGGTTTTCTTGACATTCAAATGTTGTAGAGCCAGACGGTATGTCTCGTGACATTAGTCGAGGTGCGCGAAAGCTGGCACTGATAGTCACGAATATCAAGAAAGAAAAAAAAACTCGTAGAAAATGAACATCTTAGTACACAGCTACCATGGATAGAATTCATAATCTCTTGAATCCCCAAAGTCTTCTTTGACCACTAGGCCAACTCATGATAGTCAGGAAGTAGACATTTTTATAAACAAAAAACAACAAATGATAATCGTGCTATCAGATGAACAAACTTCAGAACATGTTATCAGTGATCTACTTTCCTTGAATAATTCTTTTCAATTAAACTTTCAGGAATTGGAAGCAGCAAAAGTGAGTGCATGGAAAGGGAAGTTAATAATAGAAAAAGAACTATGGTTTGGTTACCTTGTCATCTAAAAACTTAGCCCAGAAGCGAGCCATGGCTCTGTCATACGGATCCTCAGGCATGATCGGGTTCTCCTTCCACGTCTCGTCGATGTATTCGAGAATGAGAAGCGACTCGGAGATGGCTTTGCCATTGTGCAAGAGCACAGGTACTTTCTTAAACACAGGGTTGGACTTGAGAAGCAGCTCACTTTTGTTTCTCAAGTCTTCAGCTATGTACTCATACTCAATTCCTTTGAGCTTCAAAGCCCATTCAACCCTTACACAGAAGAAGCTTGCAGCTGATCCAATAATCTTTACCTCTGCCATTGTTGGTGATCTTTGCATTTATTCATTGACTCAAACTCGGTTTTTATAGCCTCTCGCTTCTAGATGATGATTATTATTGTTATTAATTATTATTAGGGGATTTTTCAGATATAACAAAAAAAAAAAAAATACTAAAGAAATTGCATGAATAGTAAAATTTTGAAAAAAAATCATTTATAGTAAATAAAAGGGAGATCGTTATAAAATGACCAAAATATTAACACCTAAAATCAAGTGAATCGATAGCTTTTAATAAGTTCAGCTGATTGAAAACAATGAAAATAAAGAAATATTCTAGAATTTGAAAAAAAGGCAAAAAACATTATAGATGAAATATTTTAGAAAAAGTGTTATAATTAAAATTATTGCTTAATTATTGTCTAAAATATACCTTTCAAATGCAGGAAATGGCGTCTTTGACAAGGTTCTGGAGTCAAAGGAATGGACTAACGATTTTTTCTAATGGGGAATATTCTCCTATCTGGAAATCAGGTTTTTGCTTGTTTGTTGAAAAAAGAAAAGAAAAGTAAATGAGTGCAAAAAATTGTTCTTTTTCACTTATGGTGTGTTTGAGGCAAGGGGAATGATAATGGTTAAGGAGGAATGAGAATGAAGAGGAGAATGATTATTTATGTTTGGGTGAAGGTAATGATTATGAGGAGAATAAAATAATGAATATGATAAAAGTGAAAAATAGTGATGTGATGTATAAAAAGTTGTTGGAGAGAGAATAAAAAGTAGCAAGGAGGAAGATGAAAAAAGTGATTTTTGGAAAACGTGATTATGGAGTGAATGATTCCCGGTGGTTCAAACACATGGAATCATCCCCATTTCCATTCTCCCCCTTATTCTTGGTAGGGTGTGTTTGGGGCAAGGGGAATGATAATGATTAATAGGGGAATGTAAATGAGGAGGAGAATATGAAGGGAAATGATTTTGGGGAGAATGATTATCTATGTTTGGGATGAAAGTAATAGTTATGGGGAGAATAATTATTTGAGTTTGGATAAAGGTAATGATTAAAGAAAAAAAAAATAATAAATATGATAAGTGTAAAAAATAGTGATTGATATATGAAAAATTGTTGGAGAAATAATAAAAAGTAGTTCAAGGAAAATGAAAAAAAATGATTTTTGGAAAACGTGATTATGGGGAGAATGATTCTCAGTGGCCCAAACACGAAAAATTATCTCTATTCTCATTCTTTTCCTTATTCTTGGTGGCTCAAACACCATCTTATCAATATTTTGTTAAAAGTATTATTACATACGGTCAAAAAAGACTATCCAAAATGAATTTTTAGAAACAAAAACAAAAACTTTGTTTAGAAAAAGGCAGTAAATGAACAAATTTTCTTCCTCTTTTTCGTAATTGATCTCTATAATAACGATTTAGTGGTCAAATAAAAGCACTGATTATAAAAACATGTTTATGTAAACAATCTTATGTTTTCTAAAATTAACTATTTATCAAATGAAAGGGTAAAAGACAATATACAAAATTGATTTTAATATATGGAATTAATGAAATGTTTTCGAGTTTCCATTGCAATGGCAACGTCATTGCTTGCGTCCTCTCCTTTCTGCCACTTGTTTGAAAAATGTATCTTGAGACTTTTCATTTCTTTCACGTTTTGAATTTGTTATTTTCAGTATTAAATTGACGATAATGTTTTATTTATTATTATTATTTTCAGATTACAATAAATAGACTAGAGATATAAATCGGGTCATTGAATGTACACTAATACCGTTGAGCAACGACTATGGTTGACAAATCGATGAAAATGTGGTTGTCGATAAAAATGGTCATTCCTTTCCGCCACTCGTGTTAGTTATCGTATACCTTTTGTTTTTCATCTGAAGTCCATAATCCATAAGAGCAATTGGCAACCACAAATATAAAATGAAAAAAAAAATATCATCAAATTAATATATTTTTATCAAATCAACCAATAAGTTGGCAGGTCCAATTGAGTTAAACTAGCATGGTGTAATTTTAAAAGAGTAAAACTCCCAAATACAACACATACATGTGTAGGAACTCTACATTTTGAACTGGTTTACAACCAAATAATAAAATTACTGCGCCACTCACCATTCGGTAAACTTAATAATCATTTGATCTTTTGAAATTTGGGCGTATTTCTCAAAAGTAAAAATAACTTAAAAAAGAAAAAAGAAAATATTTGATTTCTTTTTTACTTTAAGTATAAATTGGGAGAAAGAGACTACAAATTTGAATTCTAAGGATCGTGACTGTGTAGTCAAGTGCACCATAATCAATCCATTCGAAAATGGAAAAACATTTGATTTCTTAGTTGAATATAAAAATAGAAACTTTAGAGGAGATAATTAACCATATATATATAAGTATTTATACGGAAATGATTAATGACACGTAGATTTTATTATTTGATAGTAATTTAATTCAACATCACGATCTTGAAAATTGGTAATATCTTTTGGGTTCAAAATATCATTTTGGTCCTTAGACTATGAGAGTTGTTTCATTTTAATTCTTACACTTTCAAAAGTCCAATATTGGTCCCTAGACTTTGAGAGTTGTTCCACTTTAGTTCATAGAGTTTCAATTGTCCAAGTTTAGTCTTCCAACTTTGAATTAAGTTTAAAAATAGCCTCTCGTCTAACCCTAAAGTTAAACATGATTAAATTTTAAATAAAATAATACTTTTTTCTCTCTCTGGATTTTCTCTCTCCTTCATTTTTTGAAAAATTCGAGTTCTGTTCAATAAACAAAACAGAAAGAACCCAACATCTAAGTTGGTGTGTTTAAATTAATGGTAGTTTCAAATAGAGAGTTGAAGGCATGGATTCATTAGCCGTCGATTCTCAATTTCCACAAAACCTCATAATCTTCCCCATCTCTCTATCTGATTTTATCTATGGGTGTATGTACAAATTTATTTCATGGGTTTCATACATACAAAAGAGGGAAGAAAGTTTTTTTCCTTTTTTTCCTGAAGAATGGAAGAGAGATCGATAGGGGAGGTGAGTTGTAAAAATGGAGGAGAGAGAATCTAGAGAGAGAGAAAAATATATTTTATTCAAAATTTAACCATAGTTAACTTTAAATTTGGATGAAAGACTATTTTTAAACTTAATTCAAAGTTAGAGAACTAAACTTGAACATTTGAAACTCTAAGGACTAGAGTAGAACAACTCTCAAAGTCTATTGACCAATATTGTACTTTTGAAAGTTTAGGGACTAAAATAGAACAACTCTCCTAATTTAAGGATCAAAATGATATTTTAACCTATCTTTTATCTAGGGTTTGTGGCCTCCTCCATTTCTTAAAAATTAATAAATATAATGCTTGATATTAATGAGAGTTACTTAGTTTCTTATAATGATAAAATAATATTGGATGAATTTACTTATTTCAAAATAATAATTTGGGCCGGTTCATCGGCCCAACCTTTATTCAAATGCCCATTGGCGAGAAAAATGAATAAAATAAAATAAAATAAAAATAAAATAAAATAAAGCTTTTTTCGACGCTCTCGTCTTCTCTCTATCTTCAACAGTTTTCTTTATGCTCCGAACTGAACTCCACACTCACCGTCGCCAAACCCTAATTTCGCCGGACTTCATCGGAGAACGGTGCCCTAACCAATCCATTTCTCCGATCATATGTGTCTGGCGAGAAGATATTGTGAACGAGTAATTTGCAGGCAGCGATGGCCGAGCTCGATCCGTCAAAGAAAGTGGCGGATAGATATTTGAAGCGTGAGATTCTCGGGGAGGGTACTTATGGTGTTGTCTATAAGGCCATTGATACTCAGGTACGTCTTTAATTCGATTCTGCATCTAATTGCGACATGCCTTTCTTTGTGTCTGAATTTATTAGCGATTTGATTCATTTGAATGAACAACACATGATGGGATAATGATTTGAAGAGTTGTAGCTTAATTTACTGCAATTGATTTGACAATGATTTTGAAATTGCTATCGCCGCTTTGAAGGGGGTTGGAGTATTTATTGGAGTTTAGTTGCTTATGAGTGGCCGGCTCTTATACTAGAAATTTAAATCAATCTTAACCATCATGGAGTAAGAGAGCTTTGGTAACTTACAGTTGAAGGGTTTAATCCATGGTGGGTTTGTACCTATGGATTAATTTCCTACGAGTTTTCTTGACATTCAAATGTTGTAGGGTCGTTATGTTTTGTGAAAATAGTTGAGACGTGCACAAGCTGGCTTGGACGGTCATGAATGTAAAAAAAATTAGAATTAAAATCAATACTGTTTGGCTGACCTATATCTCATGGTAGTTGAATAGATGTCTAGACTTAAGGTGGCAGTTCTTATGTTAACTTGCCTTAAATTCTGATTGTTAGAAGCTAGAAAGTTGAAAATTGAAATTTGTAACTCAAACTATATATTCATCAATCATCAACGAAATAGGGGTTTTCAACTTGATTTACTTACCAACTTTTTTTTTTTTTTTTTAGACAGGCCAGATAGTTGCAATCAAGAAAATTCGCCTTGGGAAACAAAAAGAAGGGGTAAATTTTACAGCTCTTCGAGAAATCAAGCTACTTAAAGAGCTTAAAGATCCCAACATAATTGAGTTAATTGATGCATTCCCTCACAAAGAAAATTTGCATCTTGTATTTGAATTTATGGAGACGGACCTTGAAGCTGTTATACGTGATCGAAACATTTTTCTTTCCCCAGCTGACACAAAATCCTACCTACAAATGACGTTGAAAGGCCTGGCTATTTGCCACAAGAAATGGGTTTTGCATAGGTATCACATTTTTGTATAATATTGTTATTTTCACTGCTAGTTGTTCAAATAGTTTTGCATCTGCATACCTGTGCTTTGCTTTCTTTTATAAGAAGCTTGGTTGTGCTTTACAGGGACATGAAGCCAAATAATTTGTTGATAGGACCAAATGGTCAATTGAAACTTGCAGATTTTGGTTTGGCTAGGATATTTGGGAGTCCTGATCGTAGGTTTACTCACCAGGTATACTCCCTCTTTTGCATTGGTAGAGATTTATTGTATCGGAATCCTCGACTCTAATTTGTAATGTGATTGTGTAGTAGCCGTTTCTTTTGAAGCTGGGAAAATTAAATGATACACCATACAGGCACCCTAACCCATCTTCATTTTGTTGTGACCGGAGATTTCATCACTATCCCTAACAAATGTCTGTAATGTTTAAAAATAGGTATTTGCCAGATGGTACAGAGCACCTGAGCTATTATTTGGCTCTAAGCAATATGGTTCTGCAGTGGATGTTTGGGCAGCAGCTTGTATTTTTGCCGAACTACTACTTCGTCGACCTTTTCTTCAGGTAAGTCCATATTTGTAACTATCAATTATCCTTTAATTTAAATGATGGTGGCTGCTGTTTAACCCATGAGAATTTTATTTACTCGTTATCCTCTCTTCTGCTTGTGTTACGTATTTACTTTTGGAACCATCATGAAGTGGACTAGTGGTCAAAAAGGCCTTGGGGAACTAAGAGATGATGGGTTCAATCCATGGTAGTCACCTACCTAGGAATTAATTTTCTACGGTTTCCTTAACATCCATATGTTGTAGGGTCAGACGGTATGGCTTGTGACATTAGTCGTGGTGCGCAGTTGTGAATATAAAAGTTTTCTTTTTGATACAATTTGGCTTGTGATATTTAGACTTCACAGGGTTCACCATGTAAATAAGTTTAGTGTAAACTATAGACTAGTCCGTATCTCATGCATCATTTAGTCTCTCATTCATGACGGATCCATGACGGGTTGTCGACATGTAATTGTCGATGATACAATATATGAGATTTGTGTTTTTTGTTTGTTCATTTTTCCTACCAGCAAACTCTTTTGACTTCCATGCGAGTTTACTGTTAATGACAACCTCAACCTGACCGATGTTATATTTTGAGCTTCCAAATTAATGTGTGATGCCCATTCATCCACATAGTTGTGTACCTACATTCAAGCTTAGAACAAGTTACATGCAATACATTGTTAAGCTTCCATCTATTTTGGGTTATGAATTGGCTAAGTATGAATCATTTCATATGCAATGATAACAAATTTTCTATCTCCATGGCTAGCCTTGCATTACCTACGACAGTGGATTAAAGTATATTTTAGCATGAGAACTGGCTTTGCTAATACCAATAAGAAGTGAACCCTTAGCTCCCAAAATTTAGGTTTATTTTGATTGTTTCTTGATTCAATTTTATTGTTAACAGGGTTCAAGTGACATTGATCAATTAGGGAAGATCTTTGCAGCTTTTGGAACTCCGACGCCTTCTCAGTGGTCTGATATGTTATATCTACCTGATTATGTGGAGTTCCAATATGTTCCTGCACCTCCTCTACGATCATTGTTTCCTATGGCTAGTGATGACACGCTGGATCTTCTATCAAAGATGTTTGCTTATGATCCAAAATCTAGAATTTCCATTCAACAAGCATTGGAGCATAGGTTTCTTTTTTTTAAATATGAAAACATTATTTAGAAACCAAGGATCGTTTTGGGTACATTGCTTACAGTATTTCTTTTTTAGGTACTTCACATCTGCACCATTTCCTACCGAACCTAGTAAGCTTCCAAGGCCGGCTTCAAAGCGTGAACCTACGAACTCTAGAGTTTCAGACTTAAATTCGAATGAGGGTCCTACCGTCCTCTCACCTCCAAGAAAGTCAAGAAGGGTAATGCCGGAGCGTGAGGGTTTTGAAGGAAGTGCATACAGAGCTGATAAGCTTGATGACCATGCTAATGAGGTGCAAGAGGTAGCTGCTGGAAATACAAGCAAGAATGAAGAAGTGCCAATGTCGTTGGATTTTTCTATTTTTGGTGGAAAACCTCCAAATAGACCAACAATTAACAGGTAAGTACTTTTTCGTTGTTTCATTTTTTTTACACAAAAAAGTTCGTTTGTTTACTGATAGGAAATGATAACTTTTATTGATGTATGAAAAATATACAAAAGATACTATCGATAATTACAAAAAAGTTTTTTGTGTAAATTACTGAAAATGGGTTTGAAACCCTGGAATCAAACATATCACATAACACTTAAGTAAGAACATTGTCTTCTTGAGACTAGAATCTTGAATAATTTTTTGTTTTTCATCTTTCATATGCAGTGCTGACAGATCACATCTTAAAAGGAAATTAGATCTTGAATTCCAGCAATAAAGGAGACTCTTTATCAGTGTACTGCAATATGAATTCGGCCTTTCAATTGAATGCTAGCCTGCATTTATGAGGTACAACATCTTCTTTTCTTTTTTTTTTTTTTTTTTTTTTTTTTTTGAGAATAGGTACAAGTGCAACGTCTTTGGAGTCTGTTCAAACTTGTCATGTAATCTCTCTCTCTGGAAAATAATCTCTCATCCTGTAAACTCTATGATAAGTCCCCCTCCCTCTTTCATTTTCCTCTAAAAGTTGAGTGTTTTCCTCGAGTGCTTGGAGAGGTGGATTGGATGACAATTTTTGGATGTTTAAGCAAAATTGTAACGATGTTTAATATTCAGTTTTTAGTATTTAGGTCTCCAATATTTCTGTTGTTGGACTCCGAAAACTGTCGACTATCATAGATTGGCCTAGTGGTCAAGGGATTCTTTGGAATGAAAAGGTTATGGGTGTTCCATCCATAGTAACTACTTCTCTAGGATTTAATTTCCAATAGTTTCCTCGACACCCAAATGTTGTAGTGGGTCGGGTACTATAAATACCTTGACATTCAAATGGTGGGTTGTCTTGTGATAATAGTCAAGCTACGCGTAAGTTAGCTCGGACACTCACATATATATTTCTCGCTAAATATGCTTTTCCTTCGTTAGAAGAATCTTGCTAAATATGCTTTTGCGCTTTGATTATTTGTAGGAGGGCAAACTGTGGAATCACTTCCGAGTAAAGACTGCGGGATCGTTTATCTTTTACCCTCTTATCCCTCGAGCGACTGCTAAATTATACGAGTGTTTCATTATGTTGACACATATGGCTAATTGAAGTTGATTCTTTGATCCC